>MU892582.1:0-10299 GCA_036418205.1 Ostertagia ostertagi
GTTGCGTTCAACAAACTCGTCTAGACACGTCCATTCCCCGCCATCATTATCAGTCGCTGTTACTCCACCACTTACGTTAGATGTGGGGTTGTTGATTTAATGCACTTCCCACGATTAGTCCATTGGTTTTCCAGTCGGGGGGGGGGGGGGGGGAGGGTATAACAGAGTACAAAGGCCACACACCCTGCGTCAGGCTGGTGCGAGTGCGTTACCAGGTCCTGGTTGAATGGCTGTCATTTTGTTCGCAGTGTTACGCCGTCTGTCTGCGCTTTCTCGTAAGGCATACTCTCGCGTATTCTCTCTCCCCGTCGCCCTGTCTCTTTTCGTCGACCCCGATTGGCCTCAAAAAGAAGCACTGAACTGCAGTGTCCTCGATGATTTCTTCTGCTTTGGTCTCCGCCAGTCCTCTTTATCCATTGAAGACCGCCGCAGTGCGCGTCTGCGGCAACTTTTTTTCGTATTCTCTCATCAATAGGCATTGATCCTTCAGCGTTTTCATTATCAGTAATGAAAAATTGTTTTCCGGATCCAATAATGTACATGGACCGTTGTGGAACAGAAAAAACGACAAAAAAATAAGGAAAGCTAGCCTGCTCCATGTAGAAGTGTGATACGTTATCATACCACAGTACACGCTCGTCAACGTTTCGACCGTTCTCGTTCTCGAGTGAAAAACAAACAATGTGGAAAGGTTATACCAAAGTGAAATGCCACCCTACAGCTTCACCCAATATTGTATGGAATGAATCATTTTCAAGGCATTTTCTACAGTTTTCTTGACGGGTGTTCGGCTCGTGGAACGATCAGCGAAGTAGCTGAATTGTAAGATGTGGAAGTCAAAGCAGGTGGTAATCGAAAAGTAAGCGATATGAAAGGAAGGGGAATTGTGCTGCTCCCAGAAATATCAGCTACAAGATAGGCTCCATCGTGAAGGCGGGCAATTTAGAAAAGAGTCAGAATAAGAGCGCATTCCGTATGGAATAGATGTGTTTTGACGAATAGACAATATTTGTGTGAGTGAGCCGAAATTGGAATGACATGGTTGAGATATGGCCCAGGAAATAAGTCTTGTCGTGAGATGAATGGTCGTATGGAAATGCCCTTATTCTTACCCAACAAGATAGTTCTCTACTCAAAGCACGCTTTTGGTTTTAGGAAGGAATCACAGTCAGCCATAGTATTGGTCAAATTTCGGTCCGTACGACGTTTACTTGGGTCTTCCCATAATTGCCCTACATACTTCCAGGCCACTTCTATCTCTAGGATATCTGCCAGGCGGAAGGTATGTGTAATACATATATGACCGGAACGACAAAAAATATATACAAAATTTCCGGAAATTCCTTAAATGCTAAATAAAGAAAATCTCATTCTCCAAAATATTCTCCCTTCTCAACTCTACCATTTAGCGGAAGTGGTGTAGCTGGCGCAGCTTGCCACGTGCAGTGTCTAGGGATCAAATCCTGGATCGTACGCCATACAGGCCGTCGGAGCCAATTTTCCAGGTCCCCCTTGAATGTCTGGAAATCTCATTTCTTCCGCTCGCTCGAGGTATTGGGTTGCCCCATAATTCCTGTCCGACTTTTGTACAAATTTAAATTTCATCAAATCAAATCAGTGTCATTGCGAAACACTTAATATGTTGAAAGAAATGCTCAGCTCTTTAGCAAGCGCTGTTTCAGGGGGTTAGAAAGCCGCAAGGGACAGCAAACTAGGAGTCGGAATCTTGGATCAACGGACGAAACGACACGATTGAGCTCACGAACCATTCAACGGCGACCTTGCAGATGCAAGTAGATAGATCAGCATTTATGTGAGCCCAGTACCCTCCTACAGATGGCTGCAGTATTGGCTCGATAGGATCAGCAAAGACGGTACGTGTTGCAATCTTCTACCTCATCCGTAACCTTTAGTCACTCTCGATGGGAACCTCTCGCCAATCATGGTGTAGGGACTAGATTCTCTTCAGAACAGTGCATTAGAGGAATCTTGCGCGGAAAAATCATGATTCTATTTCAGCCATAAATCACTGGCTTGAGACCCATAATAGTGAAAAGAACTGAAGTATTGCTTTCGTTTTGATTAGAAATTCGAAAACTCGAAAAGGCTGCTACGCGTTCGAATTGCCCACGGACGTCTTTCACGAATGCTGGCGACGGGGATGCTCAAACTTGGTTCTTGGAGTGCATTCACTAGAAGCTCTTTCTGGCCTTCTGCTTCGTTGCATTCACATCTTACACTTCTACTCCATCCTATTCCATCGATCGATTTGTCTCCACTCTCCGAAATCGCGCGCTTTAACCCGATTCTCTCATTGCGTCGCCTGGTACGTAGCCGGCCAAACGCCGTCTTCTTTCCATGCCTCGCCTGGCTCTGCCTCCTGGTCCTTCGATGGTCCATAACGTGTAGTTTTTGTACGTTTGTTTCTCTTCAGAAACCGAATCTTCATGCGTGAAACTTTGTGTGCTATTTCCAGTGATCACAACTGACATATTCATGTTAGGAAAGAGTGCAAGAATTTTCCGCGCAAGATTCCTTTAATCCTCACTGGTCGTAATCCTACTTCTCTCACAAGTCCACCAATTGTGCCGAATACGATCTCGAAATTCTACATAAATTGTTAACTGAGTCGGGTAAGACCAAGAAAATGATTGGAGAGGCAACTCAAAATCCAGAAGGTTCTTAATACATTGATGTATTTGTTTGCGATTCTGGTATGAAAGTCGAATGGTGGCACATCCCAGAAAAGGCTGGTCAGTTTTGAGCAAATCGAATGTCTAGAATATCATCTCCGAAGAAAAGACCGCGAGCAGTGTTTGCTGCTGGAATCATGCAACACATGTACATATGTGTGAGTATTCCCATGGTTGGGAGAATATCGTGGTTATTGGCGTCTATTTAGTCAAATACAAGAACTGTAATTATGAAAAATTGCGTTATCAACTATGCCGTAAGTTGAGCCTGGGAATATTTCCGTTGTGCTAATCACACAAGGAAGGGACCTTCAAATTTGGAAGCACGAAACTTCGGTTATAAATTTCTTCTTAGTTATCAGATAGTGCATAATCACTGATTTCGGTGTAGAATAACTGAAGGTAGGAAAACTCGGAATAAAACGCTTTTGAGTACGCGCCAGAATTCAAGCACCGTAAAATATGGATGAAATTTTCCATCGTGAACTGATTCATGTAATGATGAGTAACCAAGGTTTCTGCTGTTTTGTTATGCCTTTTCTCGTATCAAAAATGTCTAGAACTCCGCCCCTACTTCAAAAGGCTTGAAAAGCCTGAGCATCAGTGTGATCTAGTGGTAAGCCGGCGCGCGATCGTATGTTGCTCGTGCAAGCGACGCCTCCCACAACTTCTCCACCTTCCTGCAGTGAATCTTATGACCAGGGCCGACCATCTGCTGATCAGTTCCTAACGAAGGGATATTGTATATGACATTTCTAAAAAGGTCGTATTCTGCGAGAATGGGAGTACGTTCGCGGAGATATGGGGAAAGTGGTTCAAAAACTTGAATACGTTTTTAAGGATTTTTACATAATACTTCTGCTCATAGATTCTTCAGGGTACTGAGCAAAATTTGCAAGAAGGGGTTGTCGTAATAAAAACCGTGTTCTCACGCCAAGGAACGTCCAAGGTGGGGCTGAAAAGGTTCTTTCCCAATCTTCAGAACGAATAAGCACACTTTGTTGAAATCAAACGAAGTGCTTTCAAGTGAGCGTTAAAGAGCACATTCCAGTCTATCTAAGAACTTCACTACAGCCTCCTATATTGAAGAGTTTTAAGGAATTTTCCACGAAAACATGGTGCACGATTCGAGCTTAACGACGTCCACGACGTATAAAAACCATTAAGACAGATCTAAAGAGCTGGTCAGAGGGCGAAGTCAGGCAGAGCTACAGTCTTCAAAAAAGCTATCACCAATAAACCTATTGAATTAGTTGTGTAGGAGTGATTACGGCAGGCTTTCTTGAGCTGGATGGTGACGGCAGATGACGCCATATTTTTTGAAGGCGGTGAGAGCAGTGAAGGAAGGCTTGCTTCTGCTTATGAGGGAAAAACTAAGGAATATTTTGCCATAAAACTTCATCAACGGCTGTACCCTGTGCGACGAAAAGTGTGCTGATTTGCGCCGTGGGCGAAGTGACTTTTGCTTCACCCCCCCCCCCCCCTCCTGAGACAAATATTTCGGGAGTGATAGAGGATTTGAACAAACCACCTGCTTGACCCTGCTACAAAGTGGGCAGCCACTTTGCAGCAGGGCAAAGTATTCATTGGATTTCCATCAGAGGGTAATATGTATTTGCGACTTCGATCTTGGGGAGGGTGAGGGGCGTATTCAATGGGTTGGCATAGTTTTGACATCAGAGAACATCTTTAGAAGAGCGATGGAGATTATCTGACCGAAATTTGGTCAATGAAAGTTCGACACTGGTTGTGACTCCTGAGTAGCCGCATTTGGAAAGGATGTGAGGGAGAAACGCAGAACTCTCAAGAAATACGCAAGTGACGTGTAATTACGATCTGAGAAGAAAAGGGCTCTTGCACTTCCTTTGCCTAAGGATGGCAATCTACTCAGAATCCTCATTTTTTCAACATGCGAATGAGCTATTCAGCAGAATTCTGCAAGATTTCGTCAGCCTATTTGCGTGATGTCACAAAAAAACCAAGCTCATCATATAGTGACTGCTTCAGCAAGCTGAGCAGTCACGATATGATGACCTGGATTTGAACGCAGAATCAGTCTCATGATCATGTATGTTTGGAAAACCACTCCATGTGCCTGCACCCAGTCAATTGAATGGAAAATGTAGATATTCTTATTTATAAGTAAATATGCTAAATACACTGGTGTGCAAAACTTAAAGGCAAAAGTCAGGCTCGTGTTTGGGCATTATGGCGCCTGAAATTGAGTGTAGAGATGGGAGGTGGAACGACAGTGAAGAAAAACGCAAAGAAACCGTCGACAAGACCGAAATCGAAACCCCTTCCCTTCTAGCAGTGAAGGAGGCTTGCTCGGGGGAGAGCCACGTCCAAACGAGTTTTCTGGATATGCCAGCCGTTCCATCGGTTGATACGGCAATCAACCTAGCTGATCTCACACGTTAGGCCAGCCACGCACCACATCCCGCGGTGTGCTGCCGGGAAATTCTCGCAGCACGGCAGCACACAATGCAAGGCCCTAGCGCCTTTGCCGCGCACTTCTTTGTCGCGACAGCCTCACACCCCCTCTGCTTGGAGACCCCACTTTTGCACCCTATAAAGGACTTCCTAATGTTCCCTAATCCTGACTCGTGGCTTTAAGGAAGAAGATTGGGAAGGACCTAAGCTTTGAGCCTAAGCTTCGTATAAAAGCTTTAAATGGCTCCCACGTTATTGGCTTGTTGAGCATTATACTGGCAAGCAGTTACTTATGTGTGTTTATACATACATATGTGTGGTTCTATATGGCTGTTGTTCGGCAGTAATACGTCACGGAAATTTCGGGTCGTCCTTACGTTTTGCACACTGCAGTGTAAGCTGACAGGGCGCCTTCAGCAAAGTACCTTGGGTAAGTCTGAACTTTACTCCAAGCTGCGGCTCTGAATTGGACAACTTCGGGAAGTTCGAATATCCATTTCTCATAGAGCGAAAAGCAGAGATGATATAGAGGCACGCCTCAGGATGAACTTGGTGTGCAAGAGCACTTGATAATGATGGTAGAGGTGCGGATTGGACCTATAATGAAAAAAAAAGCTAGAAATCAAAAAGCCAGCGAAAACTGCGCTTAAACCTTTCTTTAAGTTAGGACGTTAGAGAAGTGGTGCGCAGAGAAGAGAAAATACGGCAAAGAGCATGCTGGACAAGAGAGTTTAGGTAGCCGCTGCATAGCATATAATATGTGTACCACTGATGGCTCAACTAATCCGAGAGCTTTGGCCAGCCCTCAGCGCTCTGTGCCCAGTTTCGAAACGCGTGGGGATCGCGTGCACAGGTACCCTTCACAAACAGGCTCGACCATCGTACCCGGGTAACTTTAGTGGTGTTATCCCTGGAGGTACCTTCACCTATTCAAAATCCATATTTTTCTGAATCGATGCTCAAGCCTACACAATTTTTCGGAAACAGACCACATAAAAAGGATAAAGGATAAAGCATTTGCCGTTGATCAATCCCTTTTTGGGATGCGGCACGCATTCTACTTCCATTTTGGGCGTTTGAATGCGATGTGGCCTATACAATGACTTGCGGGGGCCAGCCGATGTACAAGTCAGTGTTTTTATCCTCCCAGACAAGTCTGGTACCAATTAACCGACCCCGGAGGGATGGAAGGCTTGGTTGGCCCGGGCGACTCACGACCCAGGATTTGATCCCCGGACCGCTCGCGTGGTAAGCGTGCCACTTGCCACTACACCACTAACCGACCACATACATGACTAAATAATTCTTACGCAGTGCCTATAAAAATACTACTTCATAACTGTCTCGGTGTCGAAATGGCGCCGCCATCTTGCAATGGTCCTTGTGAATATCGTGCTCAATTCCACACAGATCGATGAAGACCCTAATCCCTCGAGGTCAATAGGTATGCGTCAGTTGTTTCTAATCGTAAGAGATTAGAAGCCGAATATTGAAGCCGGAATTTGAGCTCAGATCTCGTGTTTCCCGGGCCACTGCAAGCTGATCTAAGGTGAAAAATAGGGTTACAAGGCTTCTGTCAACCAGGGGGTGAGAGTGTAGAAGGAAAAGCAGACGTTCTTTGTGGTAGTGGGACTAAGCCTTTTGAAGGAGGTAAAGAAAGCGGAGATTCTGTAATAGTGCGCTTGTGTGAGAGCTCCCAGACAGCACAACAAAACGCTGAATTGCCTAGCCTCACGGTTGACAGATGTCCGGAGACCGAAAAATAGCCTCGGTTGCAACGGTAATCACTTCTGCGACGACCCTGTCGAAGCATCATGCTTTGCTCACAACTAAACATTCTTGGGAAACTTTCACATGGTAAATCACGAAAAGTAGCAGTTTAGCACTAGCTAAATCCACCGCATGTATATAATCTGGCCTACGTGAAATATGTACCATCCCACGCACTTTCCAGCGGCAGCGCTCCTCTCCTCCCAAAAAGGAAGAAATTGATCAATGATGGCAAAATATGGCAGGTGGCAACAAAGAGTGTGAGCAAATATTTTTCTTGAGAACGTGGACTTTGGAATGCTTGAAAAGTGATACCAACGTGGGCGGTCTCATTCGACATGCTTCATCGGATTTGAAAACACGCAGCAGGCGGACTACAAGTGCGATTAACTGACGACATAGCTAACCACCTACGTGTCTCCCAAATCTGTGAGAAGAGGGATGATGTACTAACATCATCTGAATTCCAAACAGAAAACTCGATGGGGTGTTCTCTAAGCAAAATACGAAGTACATGAGAAGTGAAGGGAAGGAGCTTGCGATACGCAAAGTGGCAACTCCCATGGCTAGCCAGAGTGCCGTTGAAATATCCACCGGGGCGAATTATCGTGCCCTACTCTCTTTTCTTTCAACTAATCTCCTCAAATTTTGATATTTAAAGGCACATATATTCTAAATATATAATCAAGCCTCCAAGGATTCAGAAAAAAAAATGTAAAACAGAGTACTCAGACGATCTTCAACTTTTATGGCATACATAGGGGCTAAAGAATGGTCAGTTCGCTCATAACGCACATCACCAAATTTTCGTCGCACAAGAATTAGACGTCCCTCGATAGGGCAGGCTCTTCTTCACTGTCCTCATCGTGTTCCCGATATGACTTCGCCTGCTATCGTCGTCAAGCTCAAGGAGACCTACGGCAAATGCTCGAGCCTGTCGCTGCTACATTAATTCCTTCAGTTAACTGATGGTTCCTAGAGGCACTAGTCCAAACATGATCCAACCGGCGTTTCAAATAACGTCGTCATACGAAGCCCTCGTGAATCATGCCGTGCGAGATCCCACCAAAAGGCAACACCCCGCGGATCTATAGTTTTTCGTTGCCCGTTGGGTCAAAATGATCGTAGGCTGGATATAGAAGTCCAGAGAAGGAAGGTGTATGTTACGTTTATGGCTGGCGTGGCGTTCACGTGAACTCACCGCAACAGTTCGCCATCGGCAAATTCAAAAAATTTCTTCATCAGCAGAGGCGGGGGACGGAAAAGAGTGGAGGTAGTTTGCCGCCCGGAAATCGTCCACTGCTAAGGTGTCGACGTCACTGAACACTATTACGAACCAAACTTATAATTGTGCTCTATGCAGTCACGGACGTCGGAAAAAGTGGAAAGAGAAAGGGAGGTCAAATGCTGTCGGAGGTGAGATCGAAGTAAGAAGCACGCGCTCAGTAAATCGGTTCAGAGGCAGTCCCAGACGGGCTCTAAGCAGTCACGGACAAATGGTTGACGAAGAAGGAAGGTCAAAAACTATCGGTGGGTGGGGCATTCAACATGGTGGGGGAGCTAGAATCCAAAGTCGCAACAGGGTCCGAGAGATCGACGGAGAACAAGAAGAAAGCGACTAGAGTCTAGCTCACGATCAGAAAGAAGTCAGATATTCGTGGTGTATTCTTATTTAATTTTCGCAGCACCGTTAAATATTGCCTTAGAACAGTACTGTGCGAGCAGGAGTCTGTGGCCTCATCTGGTTGTGGTTGAAAAAATAACGAGTGCATACCGCAACATTCCACATTGTTTTCTGAAATTGTGTAAAAAAAACCTTCGAAAATGACTCCCCTCTCTTCTCCCACCAAATTCCACCACCTCAAAACCTCAAATACTTTTCAGATTGTCACCATCGCCAACATACAAAAATCAAAGTACATGCGGTCCTCCGAAAATCCCAAATTCGACCACTGAGAGGGCAGTTCGGCCAGACGCCCCGTTGACCCTGTTCCTGAGAGCGTTTGAGCATTTGCCTGCATACCTTAACTAGGCAATGGCATAGGGAGAGGACCGAAGTGAGGCGGATGTACGAAAAAAGCATTTATACCTTTTCACCTACACCTAGTGCCAAATTGGCTATTTTTGAGGACTGAAATCAGTGGTGGTCTGAGGGGTGCGTCTAACTGCTCTCAGGAGTGATAATAGACAACCTAAATAACAAATCGAAAAAAGGTATCATTTTTACAAAAACATGAAAACTTGATTGAAAAGTAGAATGAAAGGATTCAGTAAAGTAAAGGAGATCAATGCGTATGTGGGAGATTTTTTCGTGCTCTGAACTTATGCAATTAAGCGGCTGCCCGCGAACTGAAGAGCTTTGATCAAACAATAAAATACGGCTCATCTCAATCTCATCACGATATCCGTTCCTTTGGAGAGACTACGGGCAGCATCCTCTGTCTTACCTCGAAAAAATCATAAATGAGCTTAACTATGAGAGTCGAACTACTCAGAAAGATCATGGGATTCCAAGAGTAGTAAGTACATAAGTAGCTCAAAGCTGAATCCATTACTTTGGAAAATTTTAGGAGCATTACCTTGGTATGAGTGCCGCTAATGAGCACCTAGTGCTGGTCCCAAGGCGATTCCCCGGGGGATGACAAATGTGAATAAGGTGTATGTGCAAACAATGTGGGAAACAACCACTGATTCTTCCACTGGAGAAAAAAAGCTATTTCAGGGTTCACGCGCTGCGGAAAAAAGTTGCAATGTGAAGGCTACGTTATACGAGCCTATACATTTTGTTGGTCCTGAAGTTTCTTGGAATTACCGCATTCCAGTTTTTCTGGCACGTTACAGTTTACAGCACAACTGATTCTCTGCACAATGAAGTGATTCTCTGTACAGACGGCAATTAAAGAAGCTGTTGGTAACGAGACCTTCCGCGCAGTGAAAGCACCTTGGCTTGAAGCGATATACGAATAGACTGTAGCCTCAGAGACGCCCAAGGTAAACAGGCACTAAACTGCGGGATGAAGAAAAATACGAAAAATGGCTCAGAATCCGAGATTTCTTACGATTTTCTTGACCGTTGGTTTCCGCATTAAAATCTAGTTTATTTTTATGATAATTTTTTGAGCGGCCATAGGACTGCAAGAAGCGGACAGAAAACTTCTTTTCGGGAGTGAAACTCTTAATTATTGATATGCTCTACAGCATTTTGTAGCATAAAATTGTTCCGTTGAAAGGGTTTGTAAGTTGCTGGGTTTAGACATTTGTGAGCGCAGGAAAAAAATCAAAAGAATGCAAAATTCGTATTCAGTGGGGATCGAACCACAAGGTATTGTTTCCACATTTTTTACCATTTTCAAAAATCTCAGATAACGATCACTAGTAATGCGCTTCACGCAGGTACCTACTA
>MU892583.1:0-11906 GCA_036418205.1 Ostertagia ostertagi
GAGGTGGCTTGCAGTCAGAGCTAATGTCTCAGGAAACAATCCACAGGGTGGAGCAATTACGGTAGGCCTCCTTGAGCTCGACGACGGTGACAGATGACGTCATATTCTGAAGACGGTGAGGGCAGTGAAGGAGGGCCTGCGTCTACTTATAGAGGGACATTTAGGAATATTTTGCTGAAGGCTTCCATCAACGGCGGCAATCTCTGCGAAGAAAAAGTCGACGATGTGTGACAAGGTCAAAATGTCTTTTTGGTCCTTTGTACACCTTCGTAGGTCCATTAGAGGAGCGCATTTCGCTTCGAAGGCCGTACCCGAAGCGGCCAAACAGGGTCTGATCAGCAGCGGTGAGTTCCCTTTGCTGTTGTAAACTCAATTGGCTACCCCACCACTGGTCCTCCGCCCTCGAACTTCAGGCGTTCTGTAGAAAATCAAAGCAGGGAGCTCACGTTGATGACGCTAGCAGCGATGCGACTTGCCTAACGCGTTTTTCACCGGAAAAACAAGGGTGCAATTTTGTGGTCCTGAGCTCGTATTCCATAGTTTTTTCTCAATCGCTGCACCTCTCAGCAGCTCCACCTTCACCAAATATGCGACCGATTGATAGCTTTTGGTCTGAGGGAAGCTACTGTAGTTTTCAGCATTTTTGCCAACTGCTCATACCTAACTTCCACGTAAGTTGTATTGTTCCGTAAACAGACAGCTCAATCACCTCAGGTGATTGAATGCTGCTCTGCTGCAGGATGGGACAAGAAACTGCCGAATGGAGTCCAGCATTGTTTACGGGCACGGCTCAGCAATGGGAAACCGAACTAACCCCTTCTATCAAGGCTGTGTGTGTGGGTGCGCAACCACAGAGGTGAAGCCACGCTCGTGACGAAAAGCGCGCGGTTATAATGCCCTCGACCCTGTATTCTGAGCTATCGTCGATTAGCTTGAGCTATGACCGCCCACCGCTAGAGGTGGCATAGCATGGCATCCTCACAAGATACATAGCATTTCATCCGAACGACTTTTTACCATCAAGCACGGTTAATCCATTGTAAATCCAAATTGTGATAAAGAAGTCAGGAAAACTCGTCCGAACATGCATGCACTGCGAGGCTCCTTCGCTACTTTTAAGGAGACCACAGAAACCATTTATGGCTTTCCTTATGGTTTCTATCCATCTTTATTTCACTGGTGTTAAAATTCACATCTCTGCATTTTCAAGTGCCATAGACCCTTAAAGCAATCCTGACCCTTGTCTTTAGTGGTCAAAAAGAATTGAATAAGGAATGATGTGCTGTCAAAAAAAATGAAATAAGAATTAAACAAAAAATAGAACTACACAAAACTTAAATTTATAACAGAGTAAAATTACAATAACGGCCAAAAGTAGTAATCAAAGCAATAGAATATATCGCACTCACGGTTGGTTAGGTCGATCCATTCATTGGTCTTTGACTCGACAGGACGACCGTCGATCCACATCTTCACTGTTTTGTCCGTAAGTGCGGCTCTACTCGTTGAGATGAAAGCATACTGCTGACCGACCGCATAAGCCTGAAATATGAGACCTAAACATAGGCGCTCAAAAGTTGTATGAAGTTGTGTTAAAATTAACAGAATTTTCGCAGCCCCTTTAGTGAACCAGCAAATAGCGCCTCTGAATGTTTTCACGATTTCGAGCCTGTATCGAAGACGTGGCGTAACCCGTCTAAGATTGGTGCTATTGACGGCCCATTTTGTCTCTCGTTTAGTTCCCTTAGCTTAACATGTACAAATATGAACTAATGTGAATTGATATGCTCAACACTGATGTTTCCTCCCTCTTGTTACTTATAAGCGCGAAGGTGAGCAAAGACCGTTTTAATTCCATCTCCAGGGATAAGCAGGTCGCGGCTATATCATTTTTGTGTTGCCCCTCCCCTCCACCAATATGATCACTTGCAATGTATACAACAATTACAAGCTCTGATATTCAGCAACATCGCATAACTTCCCCATCAAGCATTTATACTCAAAACGGTGCCTCTTGCCACATGGATCAATCAGAAATTTCAAGCGCATAAATAGTATAATAGTGTCGCTGTCACCTGGGCTTGACATACAAATGGCGGCCAAAAAATATTCTTCACGAATATAAGGACACGGAACAACGTTGACGACCGCGCGTTTTGGGGTTCTGCCACCGCGTGCCGGACCACGGCGATTTGAAGGCGCGCGCCCATACCCAAAACTCGGATGCAACAAAATGTTTAGAATGATATTCGATGTGTCAAACTTATCAGAAGGGACAACTGTGAAAAATCGATCGAATTGACGTTTTCTGGCGATGAAAGGCAAGTTTCAGTTGCTTTTGCTGCAGTGAACCTCAAAATTATTTTTGACGCGGTTGCTCCACTAAAAACATATGTCTTGCTATATGTGTGGGTCTGTACTTACTTCTACTGCTCTTTTTTATGACCAAGATTATCAGAATATAAAGGAAACTAGGAATGAACACAATTGGGAAATTCGTAGGGCTTAGAAAACCTTCGCTAAAAAGGAGCATATTCAACCATTCAATGAACCTCGCCGTGTCTAGTCATATTATGGTGCAGTCTATAGAATAGATGCAAAAAATTAGAAAAGAAGTAGCGCATGCGCGAAAAAAATAAATATTTTGTGTGTGCAGCGCATGCGCTGCACACGGTCCCACACGGTGCTCAAGGTGTGATGCGCATGCGCTGCACAATGTCGTCAACGTGTTAATAACTTTTCCGCTTTTTCATTCTCTTTCTTGAACATTGTTGTAGATCAAGTAACAGTAGGTAGGAAAACCGGCTTTGTCTTCTTCGCACAAAATTTCAGAAGTATACTCCTTTTTCAGCTTTTTCTGGCATCATAAAAATTAATGATCGACTACTACTGCTGCGCGATCTCAATCTTTGAGAAATACGAGCGTGTCAGCTCTGAAGTATGTATGGCTGTTTTCGGAGAGGTTGCTCCTATACCAAAGGATGATGTGGGACTGGTACGCCAAAATCAAATGTCTGACGGATTGCAAAACCCTAAAACCACACGACCGCTCTCCTTAAAGGACGAATTCACGATCAGAGGGAAAATCGAATTAGGAAGAATTCACCTGGTTGAGGGACCCGCGGAGCTCCTAAGTGTGCGAACTGAAGCACAATTTGCACAGGAGGAGTTGACCTCGTTGACCTATTAAGGTTTAATCCCGCCGCGGCTGGTCAGTGCACGCCCACCGATCATCTGATCACTCGCCGCAGGTCTATACGTGGTGAGTGATTAGATAGGTGAGAGAGCGTAGTGTTGAAGAGGGCACAGCGATGATAGCTCAAATCAACGGGCAAGGAAGGGGTTCCATTTCTCAGGTTCTGGGCCGTTTCTCATTGTTTTTCCTTCGTTAGTGTACCACTCACCATCGCTAGGCTTAATTTGAAATGGGTTGCCTTTCCAGCGTGAATTCGTCCTTTAAGCATGGACGAGCTTTCTCAACCATTTCGGCCTGCGTGGTGTAGCCACCTAATCCAGAGGTCTGCATTACCGGCGCGACATCACATTTCTGCTAGAGGTCGCTCCACACAAGCTTTCTCTTCCGAATTTTGATTTGCAAACGCCATTTTATTCGTGTTGCTGATAGCAGCACAAGCACCAGTATAAAAATGCAATAGCATCCCGCTGGTCTCCGCCAACTGCCGTAAAGTAGTGCTCCTGTTTCAAGGCTGGTTGAAATGTGTATGTATATTCATACTGTTACCAGAAATGTGAAGCAGAACGTTGTGCAAAAAAATGTATTGCTATTTGACTCTCTGCCATGACCTCCTCAACTTTCTGTACGCAATTACCACCACCAAGCCAATTAGGACTTTTTTTCTTTTCAGATGATGAATTAAGGCCAAAGAGAATTATGGAAATCTAGCGGAACTATCCCAAAATGTCACTTTGAGGAGGCTGCGGCCGCTTTATCTGCCATTCACGACTCCGATGTTGAAGGTGAGGATGACGACAGAATGGTGGAATTCGAATCCGATCCAAGTCGATGCCAAACATCCACTCTAAAGATATCTTGCTACAGTTGCTTGTGCGATTCACAGGATCCTCTTCTTGCGGGGTTCTCATAGAATCCTCTTTGAATGAAAAGCAAGCAAGCACAGCTGACGTCTTCATTGAGGAAATTTGGGCGATCAGAGAAGAGTTCAGTGACGGCGAAGATCACTCTGATCCACAACACTGCCCGACCCAGTCTGCTCCTGCCACCTGCTTTAGGGGATAGAACAACGGTGCAACGCTCAGCGTTTCCGCTACAATACTACCTCAACGGAGTTTCTTGCTTCCTTAAACGGTTAACTTCTTCATGAATGGAAAAACTTGCCAAATCGACAAGAACACATGACATTGGGATTGGGCGAATTCTTTAAGGCGCAATCCTAGGAGTTATTGAAAGGAGGCATTCAGTAGCTATCAGGGAGACAGCCTTACAATGACCCGACAAGTCCTCTCAACGAAACATTCGCTAGACCGGCCAGGGACTACGTCTTCAGCAGAAGTCAAGAGTTCCTCTGGATTGGTGCCTTCTGGATCTTGGATGACTATCTTTTCAGAATCGAATGTTGTCTACTGGGCAAAATTTCACATATTGGTAGGTCATTGTCAACTATCAGAGAACATCCATAAAAGCCGACAGACGATACCTTGAAGCGCATTGTTGCTGCCTGCAACTCTGCATGATTACCAAGGATCACATAGAATGATTCGAACAACAACAAAACCTCACAAAGATCACAGATCACCGCATGCCTTGCCGCGGCTGTCGTTTATCGTGGCACGTGGATCCTATATCACGGGTAAAACCTCGTGATAGCTATGAATCAGATCTGAGCCAAGAAACCCTAATGAACAAATCGGACGCGATCAGTAGTATCAACTAAAGAGAACTCTACTACTGACACTAGTAAACGAGCGCTGCTTAGGCTCGCAGTTATGATGGAGATGTACGTAGGCGATATAAAAGACGCAACATGGAACAGAATAGGATGTGTAATAAGGTGTTTATAATAATCAGGGACTGTGAAAAATGAAAAAAAATGATTTGAACGAAGCACATCCACCCAGTGGAACTCAAGTATCTATGCAACACTAAACGTAGTCACTACTAGATGTTTGCTAATAGTTGCGACTCCGCATTTATGTCAATTCACTCTTCAACCTCCTGGGCTCCGCTATGGCACACCTAACGAGCACGATTATCTTCCAGCTTATCGTCTCTGGATCTTCCTGAGATTAGTTTAACGAACCCTTGAATCAATTCCCTACAGCTTATTCAACCCAAAACTCGATCATTGCTCTCAATAATGGAACTACCATTCATAGAAAAAGAGCTTGACGTACATCTGAAGGGTTTCGCACTCGTCGAAGGATGTTAGCTCTTTGACACAACATAGTTCCCCTTATTGTATATCTGAAGAGAAAGACTCTCTGTAGAACCCCATGAAACCTCTAACACTTCGGAGCTGGCTCGATTCAAGAGATGAAATATAGAGCTCACAATAGAGATATTCTACCGCAGTTTTCGTGACTGTGTTAAGAAGCTGGATATGACCGACAGATATTTTGCAGGTTGAATCTCATACGCGGGGGAGGGTCCGGCGGCGTCAGCAAACTATCGGTTCCAATCTGTCCAAGCCAATCATATTTGGTTAATTATTTCTTTGGTTAGTCCGTCTGGAAGAACTAGAAAACTGAATTTAAAAGCGAGAGATTACGAATAGGGTTATGTTGTGTTTGCAGTGGAAGTGGAGATGCTGAGATGATGCTCTAGTAGCGAAAAAAGCAAAGAAATCCGTCAAAAACGCGCAAAATGGGACCACTTCCTCTGCCCGTTGACCTCCGATAATGGACGAGTTGGCAACCAACTAAGAGGTCGTCGGCACTCGTTAAACCATAGCTGCCATCATACCACCAGAGATCATACCTTGATTGATATAGCATTCCATGAGAAAAAAATTGGATACGCGCTCGAAGTGGCATACCTTATCAGAATGATAATCGAACAGCGATCTGCTGAGGGGCGGAGCACAGGCGGAGGCGGAGCTCAGAAAGGATTGGCAGCCCCAGGGCGCTGCAACGAGCGCACCTTCGTCACAAGGCCACATCTCGATTCCTTTGGGCTCTGGCTACTGCTTGAAGTGGTGCTCGTTCTTCTATGCTGCACAGAGACTTTATCGTAATCTCTCGCTCTAAGTCTCTGTACAGACCATCTGCGATACTGCATGCGAACGCAAATACGCTTTTATATAGGAGTGGAACACGTGACGCATCCCGGAAAGGGTTTGGTAAAGGACAATCACTCTGTCATTTATTCTTCACTGTTTTGTGCTTAATTCCCAATACTTTCGTGCCAAATATTTGTATACTGTTCAGCTCTTTGGGGCTCTTTGATGCTTTCTGCTTTTAAGCTCTTTGATGCCTTAACACCCGCACCTTGTACGTGATCATTCAAACAGTTCCAAGTAGCAATACATCTAGAAGTGCATGCATCTTCTACAAGTTTGTTTTGTGAATGATTGATGGTGCTGATGGAGATGGTTGTGAAAGTGACGTAAAAGTCAGCATAATCCATCTTCAACCACTTTTTCGATGAAAGTGGGGACGGACCTGTGCGTGTGTGAAGCAAAATATTCTCGAAGGTTGAGCCTAACTTCCATCAGCAAAAAGATGAGTGCTTAGTGAAAGTCACGGAAGGAGAAGGTGAAATTTGCATGGTCATGGCTATGGTATTCTCAAAAGCTTTCGAATTACAGATTCGTGGCTTAGAAATATGTACGACATGAGAGGTCCCACCCAAAGGCTGGTGCATCTCCCCGAGACGAACCCTTCCATTTTCTGCTCAACAGAAGGAAGTGGCCCCGGTGATCATTTCCTCCAAAATGTGTAGCTCTGTTATTCTCTACACCCTGAGGTGATAAAACACTTGGTTGACCAGGGAGAAACCTAATCAACGAATGCAACAGGCGGAATTTTGTCTCCTTAATTCTTCCTGGTTACAAAAGAAGACAAAACCCAGAGGTGCTCGGGTTTTTTTCATTCCAACCCCTGAGATTTTACGACTTCTGTGAGCTGTTCAAAAATGGTGGAAAAGTACAACGCATGAGAAGACTTTCATAACGAAACAAATGCTAAGATACTTCTGAAAATTGCAAAAAAAAGATTGCCTCAATTCTGATGAAACTACCACTTTTGCAGCTTCCAATGTAGCTCAAAATGTCAAAAACAGTTAGGTCTGTTAAATTTCGTGCGCCTTAAGGGATTATTTTGTGTAACATTTATTCTAGTGGCTTACAGTTTCGAGTGAATCGTTTTCTTGAGAGGCCGACGGTTCCCCCCCCCCCCCCCCGTACGAGCGGAAAGGTGCGCTGCACCCTAGAGCGCTAGTCAGTTGGAAATCAGTAAAATTGGAAATCAGTTGGTCAGGAAAACAATTAAAAATTAAGGCATGTTGCCCTGAATGAATGGGAGGACCATATTTTGCACGCCTCGTTTCTTAGCGTTTTCGGTTTAATGGATTTTACGGGTTACCTGTGTGTACAGCAGTTGAATCAACCTACCTCTGAGTCGAGAAATTTAGTACAGCCCGCGGTTCACTCCCGAACCGCATAGCCCTCTTGAACCATTTATTCAGTCAGCAACTGACACGATAGGCCGTCCGATTTGTCACCACATCACGCAGGAGGACGACTGTATTGTTTTAGCCGTCGGATTTGTCTCATCATGATATCTATCTACCGCTAACATGTAAGTGCAGAAAAGAACATTGAACGCATACTCACGGCCGATTCATTCCACACAGACACATCCCTAATCGTGTTGTCTCCTGTTGGATAATATCATTAAATCGCATTAAGTATCAGTTTATAAAAAAACAGCAAGTATCCCAAACCAGTTTAGCGGGGTAAACATATGTGCCGCAATGTGACTACGAAGAACAACTTTTCTGTATAGAACTAGGGCCGAGTTAAACAATGTCCCCATCCAATTCCTCTCAAAAAAAAGACCACATTCAGATTCTATTATCAACCCGCTTCAGGCACAATCCAGCACCGTTCTCACATGGTCCACCCACCGCAAGACTTTCCGCGTTCACAAGATTCACCCTCTTTTATTTCTGTCAAGTTATTTCCTGTATTTCCTTCGAATCTTTTTCACTTTTCTTTTCATGCATTCGATTTTTTTTACTATGATTCCAATTTTTTTTACTGTGACTCTACAGTCCTAAATGTAAAAAATTTGCAGCGAAACTGTCTCAATTGCCAATCATTTGAACATATTTTGGTAGTTGCATCTTTACTTTTCTTTCACTAAAACGAAAAAATTTCTCCAGGCATAACCGAAGCCCCCCGCCACTTGTGAGATGTTTTAACTAATTCACTTGCAACTTACTCCCGTACAATTTCAAGCATTGAAAACGTAAATTCATTGACACGAGTACCTGCATAACGACGGTATTATTCTGCGGCGCTACGCACATCAACTGTGGCTGTAAATAATTGGCCACAAAAACGGAGCAGGCAAACATTACTTTCTTCGCCAATTCATCCAAAAAGACGCGGCTCGTTGAATGATAAAGTAAACATGAAATGATCCGTCGCTGGAGATGTTGAATTCTTTCGACTGTCTAGCCTCACTCAAATGAGTAGCCCGATTAATTCAGTCAACTTTATTCGCGCTCAGACCCGTACCCCTGTCGCGACTTGACAATTACGAATTTAGATCGATATCGAAACCGTTCAACAAACTGAAAAACCCTGCATTCACGTACCGGGAGTCTTGCTACACGGGAGAGCATTGTTTCACCACAAGTCCCTAAAATTGATTTCGAAAATGGAATAGAATAAATGAAACGACACGAATGCGAAATCAATAGAGTAAGAAAGGAAAGACGGTTGACTCGTGGGGGAAATGCGTAAAAAATGGGGAGCGTCCAAGATCACGAGGTCAGAGCGAAGTGTCGACGGTTGACTCGATCGGAAACAGAAACGAAAGGGAGATGGTGACGAGAGACGGGGCGGAGAGCTACGATGACAGCCACGGAAGCTGAGAGCCCCACAATGTAGTGCGGTGATAGGCCATCCCATCTGCCCGCAGCAACGAAACTCCCACTGAAAGCACTCGTGCAGGTAGTTTTGATCCTTGGTCTTTCGGAACGCCGAAACAGAGCGAAGAAGTTTGATAAACCAACAGAATAGTATTTGCACGGTCTGGAGACGCGAGACGTTCCTTGCTCTCGAAAACTCAATTTTGTCAGCAATAAAGGAGTTTTTCAGTTATTTATCACATTTAGCCTGTATAATTGCTGACGTTTACTTTGATGGATGTTTGGCACTTCAATAGAGAGATGAGACTTCCTCCTCCTGCTGTTTGCTCCATCCCACTCTCACTCAGCTCTTTTAGCTCTTATGTTGTTGTGTCTAAGTAGTCATTTTTCCTTTTCTTCCCTTTTCCAGGTAATCGGGAAGGAGGAGAATGAGTAAATGTTTCCCGGTACTACTCGATTCTACGGTGTAGAGCACATTTAGGGTGAAATTAACTGTGGTCCATCTTCATCTGTATAACTAAACAGTTCGAATATCAACCCACGGAACCTCTAGCCGCTCCAAGCAACCAGTGACAACAATTCATGGTACTCTCTATGACTGCCAGCGAACTTGACAAGTCCCTTCAAACACGCACTACAGGCATTGGCTCGTGCTCAAACGGCATCTTTACCTAACGACTTACCCCTTGCTTCCTAAAAGCGGCTTTTAGCTATTTTATGGAACAGTTTGTTTTGAATTGACCAGCATCATCAATATCGAGCACATTGATATCCGTTATGTTCAGTGAATTGCCCATTTCCCCCGAATTGAAGATACACAAAGGAACCCAACATCGCCCTTGCTCCGAAATATTTTAAATTTTTCGCCGCAAAGACCACTTGCACTTACTCAGAGCCAGCACAGGTCAAAGTAGGTGCAAGTTCTCCTACGAGTGAGTCCACTCTGAATAATTTGTTAACGAGACTCTTTCTTCAAAATCGAATTGAATTAGAATGGAAAAATTGTTCAATAATTTTTTGATCGAAGACCTGCTTAAGTTGATTGATCTCTTGTCAGTCTATAAACGAATCCATTTGTGGCCCTTTTCAATCATCCTTCGCGGTATCAATACTGCCGCTCCCCTACACCTCCTACAAAACTTGTTTTTGTATCATGGAACTTTTAACTCTTTAACTTTAAACTCTTTAACTTTTAACTCTTGGTCAATTCCTATGCGCCTCATTAAGAAGTGCTCAATATCCTTCTCGACAGTACCCACTGGCGCATAATTGTCATAACCACTCCACCTCCTCAAAGGAGACCATTAATCATACTTTGCTTTAAATTCAGACGACCTTACAATACATTCTCAGAATAAGACAAATCTTGGGAGAAATTTTGTAGGCACTGGGTGAAGCTAAAGATAGCTTCGATTGCGCATGATGTGGAAACGTGCACCAAGTGAAGACCGAGAAACCCGAAGAATCATGAACAAAAAAGCATAAACTGGTTATCATATTCATAACTAACCTGTCTAAGGAATTATAGTCGTGTCTAATACCTTGTTAGCAGCATAATTTGTTTATTGTTCTGAGCCTTCGACATTAGAGCACGGAGTGAGGATATTTCTTCCAGTTTGACTTCCGTCTAAGAGTACGTGGGAAACAGAAACCGAACTAATCATTAGTCCCCCTAAAAGTTTTTAAGTCCTATGTTTTTACTCCAACGTAACTATTTTTATTAGTACATATCTTGATGTGCCATATGGTCTACCCAACAAAGCACTAAGCGTGACCCTTATCTCGCAGAAAAATCCCTTGTGAGACGAGATGAACAGCTGTTAAGAGCAACTGTGCTCATCTCGGTGTAATATTTAATTCATTACCGGCCCGAAAAAAAGTCGTCGACATGTCGGAAGCACTTGAACAAAGCGACCTATTCTGGAGATGACTACTGAGTGAGGTACATCTTGTTTTCTGAGCTGATTTACCACTCTAAACTACCAGAGCAGACCTTGTGCCTTCCGTCTCGTTACACAGACAGCTCTAAACACATGATTACTAAATTATGAGCGACTACGCCCACATGGATGAATATAGCAGACTACATAAGAGCGCTACATTTGCTTCGGTGAGATTTACTAGAGCTGACTTGGTTATTCGCTTTCTACACTTGAAGTCCTTCCAGGATTCTGTATGCGTGGTAATTATGCTTGAAAACAGGAGTATTTTCGGGGTGGCCCACCAGGTGGTAGAAAGAGAAAATGAACCATCAAAAATACAGGAATCGCTAAATGAATCGTCCCCGGAGAGTTCTTGCATCCTTTACCAGCATTCATATGTCAGCTGTCATCACTAAAGACAGCTTACAAAGTTTTACTCGAGAAGGTTTGGTTCCCGAAGGGAAACAAACTTACGAAACCCAAACTCTATAGACGCTTGAGAAAAGGTTGGGTGGACACTAGGCAACACATGAAGAGAAGTGCGCCTTAGGGCGGCCAAGTAACAAGCGACACGAAAAAATCGGGTTCAAGCGTTCGAATTCGAAAAACCGAGACAAAACGATCGAAAGAATAGGATGCAGTAGAAAAGAATGATGAGTGTGGAAAATGCCGAGAGCTTCCAGTAGAGGCTCTCCGAGAACCAACTGGAACCGTCGAACTGGAATAGAATTCGAATGTGTGCCAGTCCTTCTGGTCTTCTCGAATCGTTCCCCAAAATGAACATATTTCATATTTTTTGTTCTTTTCTTTCTTTTCGTGAACGACAGGTCTCAAGCTAGTGAATTATGGATAAGATAGAATGGTGGCTTCTTCGTGGACATTCCCTTAACCTTCTCTCGGTTTTGGAC
>MU892588.1:0-30665 GCA_036418205.1 Ostertagia ostertagi
TTTAAACTACTTCGTATTATACATTAAAGGAGGAATTCACGATTAGAATGAAGGTCGGGAAACTGACCTAGTTGAGGGACCCACGGACCTCCTGAGGGTGCGAACTGACGCGCAATTCGCATGGAAAAATTTGACCTCGGCGACCTATCATGCCTCAAAGCTGGCGGGTCCGGCGATCTCCGCCCACCGATCACTCGCCGTAGTTCAATACGTGGCGAGTGATTAGATAGCTGAGAGAGCGTAGTGTTGAAGAGGGCACAGCGATGAGAGTCGCATCAATGCTCAAATCAACGGGCAAGGAAGGGGTCCCATTTCTCGGGTTCTGGGCCGTTTCTCATGGTTCTTCCTTCTTTCGTGTACCACTCACCATCCCTAGGTTAATTTGAAATGGGTTGCTTTTTCATCGTGAATTCGTCCTTTAAAGGAAATAGCAGCTGTCGAAACGCCGATTTCGCCGTCTGGATTTTCCAACTTCTAAGCTCTATACCTGAGTACAGCTACAATTTGAAGAAACGACAACTACGGTTTTGTAGAGCGGAAGAGTACTTTCAAATGATATGAGCGGTTTTTCGGATCATACACTGATTCAATTTATACGATCGAAAAAAAACGCCATTATTCTCCAACCCAATACTTTAAATTCTGCACTTAGGACATGCTTGACCACGGGAAAGAAAGTGCATTTCTTAATGTAACGTTAATGTACGTTCAGTGGGCAAACAAAGTTCTGATTTGCATGTCGAAAGGGCATCAGGAAGTCGCCTAAGAAAATTCTAGATAGAAGAATTAGGAGATGACAAGTAGAGTTGAAACATGCCATGCTCACTAATTGGATATCTTCCAACCGTGTTGTCATTAATCAGCAATTATACTTTTACTGTAATATGTATGCAGAAATCATTATCGCTAGTTCAGAACAAACTCACATTTCCTTTTCTGTTCCTTGCACTAACCATTCTTCGACCTTCCCACTAGGGAAGGATTCCTTCCAAATGATGCCTCGGTTATTCGTTTCGCTCCTTCGGTGGGAAATTCCCTCCATGACAGATTCCTACTTCGATTACTCGAACGTGTGTGACATGAAGAGGGCATATTGTGGAATGGTGAAACTCCAGTTCAAAGGGCCACTCCCTGTTATCTTATCCGCAGTACTAGAAAGCACTCCTTAAAACTTTAACCCTCTGGATAACATAGGAAAACGACTCATTTCAGGTGCTTCGATAAGGACTCCTTGGGCTACAGCAGGGCGAAATCTGAAAGCACATTAGGAGTACTTCACACATCGTCCTTATCGAAAATATTATTTCTTATCGAAAACTCCCAGTTACCGTTCCCTGTCACGACAAGCTCTACTCCTACATCATCTTCAGTCTTGGAAAGTGCCAGTGGAAGTGGACCCCGAACTGAGTTCTTTACAACGCTAGAATTGTTTTTTTTGTGATTCTGTTCCCATTCCTACCACGTTTCCAACTAAAGGCTTTATGTGAGCGACAGAACACCCCCCTACTTCACGGGGAGCTTAACTCGCTGCGCCAACTTCTTCCATTTTGAGGCCGATGCCCTGAGCCACGATGCGTCAATCCTACGACGAAGTTGTTTACAGAATTTTCTCTTGTTTGTATTTATAACTCCTATGCGCTTAAAAATCGGCGCTGTATTTATCTGGTGCTGTATTTGGTGAGTAGCAATTGTAATTATTTGCCTATTCTTCACCAACTCGCAACAAACTGCGCGCCTTGACTAGGGCGAGTCATGGCTCGATGTAGTCTGGCCACTATGTCCTATTCTTCCCCAAAGAAAGGGCTGAAGCAACCCTCTTCCCTTGGACTACCACACTTGGGATTGTAGGAAAAGTCATAAGGAAGTCGTGACACCTATTACGCTCATAATAACAAGGTTCAACCTCACCCTCAAACCTTATTAGCACCTTTATTCGATGCTGGAAGTACCGTACTTACCCAAGAAATATACGATAGGGGGACGCGAACTACAGAAAGATAGCTGAAATTTCAAAACTTCAAAACTCGCGATGTTTCAAAATTTCACGGGCTCCTCATAAACTTTTAATAAACTTTCTAGAAATCCTCTTACATTTGCGAAAATGCACTGTCGATTTCACTCAATACGGAATCACTTATTAAGGAATCCTTAGTGGGTTTCATTCTTGACGCACGGCACTTCAGTTATTTTAATACTAATACGTCCCGCTGTCTGCATGCGGACACGCACAGGGATTTTGCTCAGTTTTCAAATTTTCTCCGGCAATATATTAATCAGCAGCACATATGAGTATTCATGGCAGTCGTGGTCCGTGCACTGTGAGTGTTTCACTGGAGGAGTACTTGGAAGTGCTTCTCTTAAGCAACGTTTGTTATTTTAGGATGAATGGAGCTGGCTTTCTTTTCCTTTCAGCGCACGCGCCGCATTTTCGGCAAAAAGAGATCTGAATCCAGCGCTAGTTAGGCCCTGTTCAGAGATGTCCGCTTACGCGAAAAAACGCACAGGCGAAAATCTCCGCCAAGATTTAGATACGCATCGACTGAGAAATTGTGAAACGCGTAAGCGAAACGTCCGGAGCAGGCGAATTTCAGTCAAGAGTTTGATATGTATCGACTGTGAGAAACGCACAGGCGGAAAATCGCGTGAGCGAAGCGTTCGTAAGTCGATGTATGATACTCATTTTCGTCGATCCTCCCACTTCACGATTCGCCTGTGCGTCTTCGCTTCAGTCGATACATATTTCACATTGTTTCGCCTATGCGTTTTTTCGCGCAAGCGGACATCTCTGAACAGGGCCTTACGGATTCTGCGTTAGAGAAGATATCGTTTTATTTTCGAGCGCCTTCTGTAATTCATTCTTGGCAAAACCAGGAGACTGCTACTTGGTTCAAAGGCAGTCAGCAAGGTTGGACCTACCAATATCTTGGCAGCTTCTGTGTGATAGGCTTCTGACACAGCTATTGGTGCAGGTGCGCTCCAGGGTAAAGTTCATTTTTCTAAGGCCATAAAGGCATAAATAAAAGGACGCTATTACATGGGAGGTACTCGCGGAGTTGCCTTGTCGCCGACATGTTAATTGCTCTCACGATTTTGTGAGCACCATGAATGCGTGGCTTATATCGCAGGGATAGGTAAAAGCACTGCACCCTACTACATCATTATCGACGTTATTTCTAGTTATGTGCCCTTCGTGGGGACTGCGGCTAAGATTAACCTGTCCAAGGGCATAGACTAACTGTAGAACTATTGAAGTCCATAACATATTTGTGGATACCATTACTTACGTAATTGACCTAGTGCAGTACAGCCAATCCAATAAAAGGTATTGAATGGAGACTTTCAGCAGCAGTTCTAATTGGCTCCTTGAAAATTAGAATTTGAAAATTATCAAATCAAAATTAGATATAAAAATTATCAAATCAAAAGTATAGATAACCAGTAAATGTAATTAAACTGTAACTAGTAAACCAGAAAAACAGAAAATTTCAACATGAATCAAAATTATCAACCAGTAAATGGAAATTTCCATTGATGATAAAAAGTGATGGGAAAGCCTTAGGAAATTGAAGTCATTTGGCATCAAATTTCAGGACACGGTAAGATTTGAGGGCTTCATCCTGCATCTCATCCGTCGCAGAGGGGCATATTTACATTCTTTAACAATGCCTTTCATGATCAAGCAGTATTCCGTTCAGGTCTGCTAATGTATTCCATTAAAAGCTATGTCATGAAAATTTAAAAGGATTGAAGAGCGTTCAGAAAGTAGTGATGAAGTGGGACCTTTGAAACTGAAAGGGCACCAGTACTTAATAGCGCTCATCGGGCAGTAGTAGTAATCGTATGGGCGTTGTGAGCTTCCTTGTTCGCATATTACCTCTTTACTTTCGTCGTTACCTCGACAGCCACCAGTGCGTGAATGCCTGCATTGACTAGATAACCATGCAAAACGCCGCGTGTGCCCTTGCCATTTCGCCGTCGCTGTTCCAACCTATTCAAAATCTTATCAAACATAATTGCATCACTCAACATCGGCATTGCAAGCGTCGCCAGTTATCACTGAATCCACAGTGGACCGGCAACCGCTCGGTGCATTGCCATGTGGAGTTCATCACTCTAAATTGTATTGACATAGACAAAATAGCTTAATCAAACAACTTTATTAGCATGTCGTCGTGTCGGCGTGTGTGTGTATTGTTGCTGCTAAAGAGCGCACCAACGTCACCACCCTCCCAGTCTTCGTCCTTCACCATCATCTACTTCATACTTCCACAACCGACCGACCAAAGCGCTCCCATCAGTCCTAACTCACTACTCTTATGATATGTTCCCTTCATCAGCCGAACATGAATGACTTCTCCTATTTTGCATCAAACAGATTCTCTAGCAGGAAAAGGTTCTTTTGTTTCCTAAACACCCACGATTCACTATTTTTTTTTATCACAGTCGATGCCGAAGTTTTGTAGGACGCTGATAGTGTGGATTATGGGGCATCTCTTCAGCACAAACGCCAAATACGGTCCTGAAAAAGCCATCGAGTATCAGCGATAGCTTTTTTGCTTGAGAAAAAGCAGGACCTTTCTAATACTACATTGCCATTGTCTATGCCTAAGTAGGCACTATCGCAAGCTACAGGGGCATCCTCTAGGACTACTAGGAAGAGGCAGGCATACGGAAAAATGGGAAGCTGCCACGCATCATTCCCTCGTTTGAGGCTTAGTCCTATTTTTAATACGAGGCAAGTTGTTTAATTTATTTTGGTTTTAAGTGCATTGTCATCACAATGCCCTTTATCTTGCGATAGCACCCTTAACTATAATGTTATCGGTGGTGAGCCCTCTTCATGGAAGGCGACGATCGCGCGGTGGATCGCTTTCTCAATCAATACGCTCGACTAAAACAGCATCGCTACTTACTTTTTCTGTAAATCGCCCTATCAATCACTGTGCCACTGTTTCTTTGTTTTTTTTTGGATCTCACGACTGTTATTATTGGTTCTACAATGTTTTTCATACCGTAGAAAGTGGATATTATGCCAATGGTGATGTTTTTCTACTGCGTTTTCGAATATTTTTTATTGCATAAAATGGAACTTTGAAGTGTGGTTGCGTCGCGACCAATTCTGTTAAATTCTCCCTACGAGGTCGACTTGCCTTAAGCTAAGGAGATTTCATTGAACATAGCTTCTTTTGATTAGGAACTATAGATGATCAAGCTCTAGTCACTGTTCATTACGAGTTGACGTTACCTTTTTCTCATCGATGGCTGCACACCTTGGTTGGGGCTGGACCCAGGTCAAACGGCTAATCTCGTGGTTACCCCAAACAGGGGAGCCTCCCAACTGACAAGATCAATCTGACAGAAGCGCTTCTTTCCATTGAGCTGCATAGGTGCTTAATTAAGGACTGACATGAAGAGTAATGCATTCGTTTCGCTCATCCCACCGATTTGCGGCATTTTAAAATATCGTGCATTAAGAATTTGCAAATTGGGCGCTATCGCATCGGCGGGCATTTTGTCCAAATGTGTTCATTCTAGTCGGGTCGTGGTTGCATAGTTGCTAAGGCTTCAAAGCTTAAAACGTCGTTTGAAATGTATTTGTTCTGATCCAATCCCATTCCAATCCAGGTCTCATTCCTATGCATTCCCCTGTTTTTTTTGATTCTGCAATATCTTATCCTTTTGCGCGCTATCGCAAGATACGGGAGCATCCCCTGGGACTTAGTCCACGAGGCGGAAACGTCAGGGAAATAGAAAATTACTCACCTATCGGGAGCTTCTTCTTCACTGGTCCTATTTTTGATAGAAAGGAGATGATGAACGCGGTTTGAAATACATTTCACAACAATGCTACCATATCTTACGATAGAAGGACAAAAATAAAGCATTTGCCGTTGATCCTTTTTGGGATGCGGCACGCATTCTACTTCCATTTGTACATTCGTAGTGGCGTTTGAATGCGATGTGGCCTATACAATGACTTGCGGGGGCCAGCCGATGTACAAGTCAGTGTTTTTTACAAGTCTGGTACCAATTAACCGACCCCGGAGGGATGGAAGGCTTGGAATGCTCCCGTATCTTGCGATAGCGCCTCTGAATCATCTCTGTTCTCTTTGTTTCCTTTAAAAAACGTAGCGTTAGTTCCAGGTAAAGCATGCTGTTCTGTCTGGTCTGCCAAGCCACAAATTTGACACGTTTAAACATTAAGCAAACACATGTACACGTTTAGACACGTTAGCAAAACGTGGACAGGTGTGTACGAAATGCCTCCGTATATTGCGATAGCGATTAACTCTTTGACGACCGTGTGGCCCGCCGGTGCGCCCACACTTCCACTCGGTGGCGACTCGTTTTTTGTGGTTATTTCGCATTTTTATGAAGTTTGAAATTTGCCCATATACACTATCTAATCCGCGAAGCAACGTGCTCATTACAAATACTGAAAAGTAGGAGAGTTGATGACTATGAATGAAAAAATTGAAAAGAAATGAAGTGCATAACGGCGTCGTCAAGGGGTAAAGGCAAACTCCGGGATTAAAGTGGTGGCTAACTAGCGCTTCGTGGTGATAGCCTAGCTGCGGAACGACCTGAAAGTGGGGAGTAAAGCAAGAGGGCTCATTGAGAACGCTGAAACTAAGGCCTTAACCTTCAGTAAATGTCGGTACAATGGCGAGAGAGCACGTCGTTTGAGAGAGCACGCTGATCTCACCACCTCTCGCGGTGGGTGGGAAGCGTTGGAACGGGGTCGATGGTTGCAGGCCCGTAAGGATTAGCGCCCTAACCGCGCAATTTTTGCGACGAAGCTGGAGTGATCTAGGTAGGTACGGACCTTACAATTTCCCTCGTGGTATCCTTCCTACTAGTCGGGCTAATCCCGGGGTTTGCCTTAAGGAAATTTGCAAATTGTACCACTGCTGCTTGAACGCATTAGTTTCAAACAGTTACGCTACAGCCTGTGGTTAACATTTTGTATGAATAGGTGCATTTTATTGTATCTGAGCGCCACCGTTCTCGATTTGTCGTCGTTCCGAGGTTCACGCAACCGTTTTCACGTTATTCAGGCCTCCACACTCAGAGAAGTCTCAATGCCAAACGCTGATGTCTAATACTGCGGCGCAATGCACACTAGTTCCCGAGCCCGATACCAGCAATGTGTGAGTTTTATTCAACTACTTGGCCTGAAAACCAATGTAATAAATGTATTTTTAAATGAGGTCCATCATGCGGCTTTTACGTCGTGGTAACAAACAATAGCAGAACCCTGGCGGGTTGGTTGATTGATGTCGCATTGTGTGCTCAGAGCTAATGAGCCGAAGCCAGTTGGAAAGAAGTGGGATTGAAAGTGCTCAGCCACCGAATCGCCTTCCCAACTTTTGAGTGACTGGGTAGCCGAAAATGGCCATGACATTATGGGAAACATCAAGGTCCCACTTGTTTTCACACACGTGCCCGAAAGCCGTAATTGCTAGCACCATTCGTTCTTTGGGTTGCTTCCGAAAACTGAAGGGATGACTGCATTCATCACCATTTGGACGCGACCAAACTATGCATCGGCCCACACAACTAGCGAACCACAAATAAATAGAATGAAAGAGTTGCGTTTCGCAAGAGAGGCGAACGAGATTCAGGAATGCAACGAAACGCAGAACGGAAGAGACGAAAGAAGGCTAACGATGAGGCTAAGGTGGATAAAGACCCTGGCTAGGATCTAGTAGTCGGCCCTCACTCTGACCGGAGCGGTCTTGCTTCGAAGCGCGTCTATGCTTCGATCTCAAATTCTCCACGGTGCATCAAGCAACAGTATGGACCGAAAATTACATCTCGTGCAATAGCTAACGCCTATTTTAGCGGCACCCAACTGAACTAGTGTTATTCCCTCAAAACGCAATATCTCTTAGCATTTTGCTCTTCGCTTATTCGATATAATAATTTATGAAAACAAGCGTTCAAAGCTGCCCCATACAGTCAGCGCTGGAGGATTAATATTCAAAACCAGTTCCTAATAATCTTCAAAATCAACTTCAAACAGGCCCTAAGAGAACTCCTCCATGCGCCGAGAAAGAAAGAGAAGCTTTGATGAGTGAAAAGACGACGTGGGCTTAGCTTAGTCGTACTAGCTGCTAAATGTTGTCCACATTTTATACCTACTTACCCCCCTCAATATTAAGTGATATGTATAGGTAGCATTCAGTTTTTCAACATCAGATATGTACGTTTTAAATTTAGTGAAGGAATGCCACTTACGCGGACACACCTCAGGTTGCTATCACAACACTACGAAAATGGCAGTTATGCGTTTTTGTGGCGCATAGTTCATGCTACGGTGTCCTATTTCCCCGCTTACTATTTTTTAATAATTCTGGCTTTTCCGCGTATAGAATGGCCGTTGACCGTCCGGCCGTATTTCTTTCTGGCCTAATCCCTCTTAAAAGGAATCTTGCGCGGAAAATTCTTGCACTCTTTCCTAACATGAATATGTCAGTTGTGATCACTGGAAATAGCACACAAAGTTTCACGCATGAAGATTCGGTTTCTGAAGAGAAACAAACGTACAAAAACTACACGTTATGGACCATCGAAGGACCAGGAGGCAGAGCAGCATAGCAGGCGAAAAGAAAGACGCGTCTTGACGCTAACGTTACCAAGGACCCAATGAGAAATCGCTTTACAAGCGCCCATTTCGCTGAGCAGCGGGAGACAAATCGATCGATGGAATAGGATGGAGTAGAAGTGTAAGATGTGAATGCAACTGAAGCAGAAGGCCAGAAATAGCTTCTAGTGAATGCACTCCAAGAACCAAGTTTGAGCATCCCCCGTCGCCAGCATTCGTGAAAGACGTCCGTGGGCAATTCAAACGCGTAGCAGCCTTTTCGAGTTTTCGAATTTCTAATCAAAACGAAAGCAATACTTCAGTTCTTTTCACTATTATCGTGGATAATGAAGTCTCAAGCCAGTGATTATGCGTCTGATAATACGAAATCACGGACTTTTCCAGCGCAAATTCCTTTAACATGACCTCCGACGGCTTGCCTAAGCAGTCTACTCTCATGAATTTTGCAAGCTCATTTCGCATTTATGCATTGAATTTTCATAACCTTGGTCCAGCCATGGCCACGTCCATACGATTCACCGAATTTCGGCGTGTTTTTTTATTCGCCGCGCATGCTCTTACAGAGGATTACTTTGGGAGGTTGCAGCTTAAAAACCGCAACTATAGTCTTGGATCCTATTCAAGAAGAATAGCTATTTATATATCAAAATTAAATGAGATTAACATAGGGATGGTGGAACGCAGCTGAGTTTCGTATCCGCTTAGAATCCAACGAACTTCCCCTTTCCAAATTGGGTTTAGCCTTTCGTTAGCATCGTTCTAGTTAATGAGATGGAGAAGTGTATCGCTCTCCCCACCCCTCCTGAGTTGAAATACATTACGATTCTCCTCAATGAATCTGCGCACCGAAGATATCAGTTCGGTAGTGGGCTGCAAGTAGTTGCACTCGATTTAGCTACTTATACATCTCTAAACAGTAGGACTTGAAAGAATTATGGTTTTTTTTTTTTTTCTATGAGGTCTTAGCATATTGGCCTAGTTTTCAAAGTAGATTTAGAAATGAAAAATTTCAAAGCGAAAACTTTCTTTCGCACAGTTCGTCAAAAATTTCCTGGCGATCTACACATTCTCTGTACCACTTGCATTTGTTCGCTAGATCATGGTCACTGACCAAAGATTACTCTCAACTTGACTGCTTTATAGTACCGCTTCCAGTCACTGCTCCCAAACCCTTATCACAACGCATTCGGGCCACGAGACGGTCCGGGCTGAAAGAACGATAAGAGAAGGATAAAGATAAGCACTTTCCGCTGATCAATCCATTTTGCGGAGATGACGGACACGCCTATTCTACTTCCATTGTACATTTCTAGGGCCTTGAATGCGAATGTCAGGCTATATACAGCGGACTTCGGCCAGACGATCGTACAAGCCAGGGTTCCTTTTATCCTCCCCGAACAAAGTCTGGCTACCATTTATCGACCCCGGCGATGGCCAAGTTGTTGGCCTCTATCCTTTGAAGAACAGATATCAAGGTCATAATTTAGATCTGTCTCCATATCACAATTCTGATTCAAAAAGCACTGCTCGCGATTAGCTTCAGCGAAGCCTAATCACAGGACTGGTGATAATGTCGTGATTGAACGGTTCGTGGCGGTTGCGCCCTGTGGTGTACGACGTACTCTCTCATTCTTCCTGCGCTCGTGACCGGCTCGACCAGGAAAGGTCATTTGGTCAACGGCCATTTGAAATGAGATGTATATGCGTATACGCGCCTTGGGACGCTGAGCTCAAATATGTGTTCCTTATCTGCTGAACTCTTCTCTGAAAGGAATTATGAAGCAGAAAAGCGCAGGGGCTGTGGTCGAGGCTCACGAAAAAGAGGTCAGGGGATCAACTCCCTGGCGAGTTTGTTCTTTTGCCGTTTGCAGTAAGATAGCTAGGAAGACTCCTAACATTGCTAGTCCGACATGCTTGCGTATAGTTAACAGTAAAAAGAATTTGAGGGCAATTAATAATGAACTTGGGCGGCACCGCTCCTCACCACTTTCTCGCTGCTAGCAAGCAAGCATCGTTTGCTTTCAAAAACATATATATTGCGTATCAGGGAATAAGACTCCACCTTATACGATGAGCGAACTTCTAGCGAATTCTGAAATTTTGACCTAACCTCGAAAATTTGGGCAGTCACTTACTCACCGATCCACCAATCCATTACAAAAGGCTGGCACTTGGGTAGAATAAATTTTTTAAAAACTTTTCATAATAGACGAAAATTGTGTCTGGCTTGCCCGTCCGCATCATCCAAAGATCTACAAACCATTATTTCCTAATACAACACCTTCTCTCCCCTTTCCCCCGTCGTCCATGATTGGTCAACCCAAAAAAGTGGAGTTTGAGGTAGTGGTAATCCCATCACCATCTATTTTTCTCAATTAGTTTCGTCGCCTCAGATTTGGCGAAAAACTCGCTGTAAGGGGTAGTTTGATCCCCTGAATACGAATATCATACCTACTTGCCACGGAAAAGCATAGCACCTGCACTACGGGCACCATAGGCTTTCACAGACAAGTAGTGCTTAAGTTTAAGAGGGTCAGCTTGCAAACTCTTCGTAGATGTAGCGTCGGGCGACCATTGGTAAAATAACAGATTCAAAAAGGCTTTTCAGCCATGTTGGAAAAAAAGCAAAACAACAAACCCGTAAGGGACCGAACCCCCGACTCCCTCCGTGAGAAACACGACCGCTACCAACTGCTCTCGCAAAAACCTCCACTGGACCACCACGTGCCGCTCCATTCTTCCTTTACATACCTTCCTTATAGTCCGCTAAGATGTGATCACCGTATCACCTGTATCACCTGTCGTCCCGTTGATCATCGAATTGCTCGAGCGGGCGCCAGCAACGTCTCCATTCGTCCCTGTCGCGTGCAAGAGTTGTCCAGTGGACCCTCCTCGCTCGAGAGGACACGGTGTCCTTCATTCCTTTCGTTCAGAGCTTTCGTGAAGAAGTCTGACCATCGGGCCGGCGGTCGTCCAGTTCGTTTGACGTCCAAGTAATGCATGTCCGGTAACGCTTCTGTCCACGTCTGTCATCGCAAAATCCCATGACCTGCTACGGACCACCTTCATTCTTCATCCTTGTGCGGAAAACGGCAGCGCCACTGATTCCGATCTTGGACGTAGGTTCTGGCACTTGTGGTTGGTGATTGCAGGTAAAACACTGAAAATCAAGGGCGGCAACAAAAACCCTCCGTAACTCCTTTCAGAGAAGAGTTCAGCAGATAGTGAAAGCAGATTTGAGTTCAGCGTCTCATGCTGCGTACAGAAATGTGCACCTCATTTCATTTGGCCGGGTTGGCCTAATGACTATTTCGTGCGTGCATTATAAAATAACACATCAGTTACGATCCACGCGTCGCATCAGCGAAATGCAATAGCCACAGGTCTCTTTCAGATAAATCGTTTGAACGCAAATTAAATGAGACGCCGTAACCACTGAGTGTCTACAGAATTGATAACAGTTGGCTGCGGTCGTAGAAGATTATGAATTAATATTCACTACATGTGTCTACGCATGGACAATACAACTGTGACGTCCACAAATGATTTATGTCCAATTACCAGCCCAGACAAGTCCAACCGCAATATATATCTATAGCGAACGTTTCATCCGCTGTCTTCAACAAATAATTGTTGACATCTTTTTCATGCAACCGATGACCACGTCACGAACAACTGACAATTCCTATGAATGCGTCGTGCAATATCGATTCTCCGACATCTATCCAGAATTTCACCTCCACTGAAATCGCAGAGCAGCTTTTAATATTTACTCTAACTGTGACATTTAAAGCATTCCAATACTCTATCACATTAAATAATACACAAATGGGCTTGATGAGAAATTTTTGGATCATATCGCGGGCTCTTGCACAGAACTATCATCATAAAATCCCCCCAAAAAGTTATCCCGTTTAAAAACAAGCCCTGGCACACGATTGTATCCAGACTAAGTCCAACTACGTGACGCTTCTTTCACACTTCCGTCCGGAATCCAAATCCAGTATCAGCACCAGTGCTCGAAAGGCGAATCCAATCGCTTCAAAGAGTGAAGTTGGACTACAGACTCTTTCTATATGTCTCGATAGCATCTTGACTTGAAGCAACAAACCCGCAGAATTCGCTGTCGCATAACTTCGTATAGGAATCCTCTTAAACAGCGGGTGTACGAGTCTAGACGACAGGGGTCGTACTTGTCAGGCTGGGTCATGGGGGTCGTACTCGTGGGGGTCAGTAACATCAGTGGCATCGTGGTGCAGATAGGAGTAAGAGGGTGTAGCGCAGCAGAAAACGAAGATATGTGAAAAAACATGATATAAAATATTCTTTGCAGGTTCAGTCGCTCCATTCCTCTACCTTTATGAGAAGGGCGTATTTGAAAGCAGTACAAAGAATGAAAGCACAAGAACTGCCACATGTGCACACGCGCTGCAAAGGCACCTCCTCTATCTATCGCTCGCTCCTTCTCCCTTAATACCTCGCTGAGAATGACACTGTTGTTAGGGACGCTGTCGCAAAAACGACAACCGTGAAGGAAAGGCCCTGGGCAAATGAAGTTGTTCTCAGGTTATAGGAGTTACGAAATGTGTTTACTACAATGCAGCTTCTGTCAACTGGTCATGATCATATAACACCTTTCAATCGATTCTGCAACTTCGAGTGAAGGTCGGATGCATGCATGGCCTATACCCAGACAAAATCGGATGATGACGATTGCCCCTTTTCTTATTGCTTATGTTGGAAGAATGTATTCTAGACACATTTCGAGCGTTGCCAACGAATTACACTTGCAATGGTGAAGAAGGGAGCTTTTTGAGCGGCCGAGAATCATCCTCGATAGATCCTCGATATCTCCTCAACTAGAAAATGTAGAAGGAAGCTAAACATACTGTTAGAAAGCGCAAACCTTCCGCTTTCCAAAACTGTCTTCGTTTTTTAAGATCTTGCGAAATTGAGAGATATTGCCTTTTAAGTGGCAAAAACTCGCATGAAAATTTCAGCATCCTCGACGCTGCTCGACGAAATTTGAGAGACTATATCTCTTCGAATGGAAGGCTTTCATAGCAATTCCAATACTGCCTGATAGTAGCAAATCTAGCTCTATCTAACCCTACCGCGTGCTGTTCAAAAGGTTGGGAAATGGAGGAATGGAACCTTTTCATCGAGGGTGTAGATTTCGACGATTTTCCAAATCTGACCCAGGACAAATCGCGCCAGCAGCTGCCGTTGAATCAGTCCGTTGATCGATACATCCGCGGCTTGTTGCAGCCCTTTGCGTACGGCCCTATAGTTTGAGGGAGGTGCCAAGATCCTCCGATTCCAGGGGGGATTGTAACTTATGCTACCACGTCCTCGACACGATTTTCACCCTGGTGTCGATGAATCCTTTCAGTGGGTGAGATAGAGTAGTCCTCGAGCATCATAGATTTTCCATTGTCGCGGCTCGGAAAGTACGCGACAGGGCTAGAGCTTTTCAAAGGGAACTTATAGCGACTAACCTAAGCCCTTGAGCTCTTGAGGAGATCCCGCGCACACCTTCATGATACGCCAAGCTTTGCGTACGTAGCTGGTGTGAGGAGCGTCGAGAGAGAGGTCTGGCTATGTCAAGCCGGAGCTGTCCGGCCGCCCTTTCTTGTTTTAAATGGAAGGTGAGGAAATACCGTAAATGGTTTGTTGTCGACATTTCTTGTTTCTTTTCATTTTTGTTAACGAGACATCTAGCAATTCCTATAACGACCGGTCTTCGTGTGTTCCGTGGCTGTAGTTTTAACGTAAAGTCCTAGTAATATTTGAGTTTCTTAGGTGAAATACCTGGTCATGTAGCATGAAAAATACCTGCAGTTTCTCATCCTTCCATAGGCTCCGCGTAATCTACCCAAAAGGTCTCTCCTTCTCATTTTAATTTCGCTGCCTCTCTTCTAAAGAGAGCTCTCTGTTCAACTTAGGATTATACATCTCCTAATATTAAATCTTCTACTCGCAAATTCCGCATCCCTCCTACCCTGACACTGGTCGAACATCTGTAAGTTACCGGGGCACTAATCTCGCGTGATTGTGTTTATTAGTACAATACCGCTACTAATTTTTGTTCAATCGACGGTTTGCGACGGTCGGAAACCGTCGCAAACCGTCGGCTCGCCATAACTCTTTAAAAAATGGTTCGCTCGACCTGCAGTTTATACCATCTGATAGCTCTGCTCGAGATCTACAAGATGGTTAAATTCAATTTCTGAAAGAGCTCCATCTAGGATTGCGCCATGCACTCGACCTCCATCCCGAGAAGTAATGAATATACATTGTATGTGGTGCGCATATAAGTCCTCCTATGCAGCCTGAATCATCCCACAGAAGATGGATCTCAACACCCTCAGAATACGCCACGTACCCAACCGGTCCACCATATGGTGAGACTGAGTGAATGTTTTTTTTTCGAATTTCACGATCTTTACTTCGTTTTAGAGTGCTAATTGGCTAACCGTGCGCTGATCAACCCATTCTTCCACTCCAAATGAGAATCTTCGAACAGTTTCCAGCAGTAGTAGTAGACCTATTATGTGACATTCCCCACATTTAGAGGAGGAGATGATTTGCGGAAACCTGAGAAGATAGCCAGGAATCTCTCCACAGACGTAGACTCCAGTTACTTCTCTGTAAGATTGATGTAGAATATTTGGTCACGGGTAAGCGCTCCGTCCGTGGTGTGGCCCCAAACATCACTCTCCGTCATGCCCTAAAATGAAAATCAGAGTTTTTGCTCTTCCAGATGACTCTACAGAGCTGAGGGGTGCACCGTTCGATTTCCCATGAAAAATACTACCGAATGGTGTACAACTCAGGTTTCACACAAAACTTTGTTTTTCTCACTTTTTTGCTCCCCATTGCCGATCGTCCTCCCAGCCCTTGGCGCCACGTGCGATTCACGTGCGCCCGCCGACCAGCCAACCTCCGCATTTCACTCAACTGACTGTGTATTTCATCGATCTTTGACATGTGGTTACATAATATTCTTGGTTTTCTGCACCTTGTACTACATAAATGCATTTGATTTGAATTCAAATTCATATGGTTATACGAGTTGATCAGCGCACGGTTAGCCAATTAGCACTCTAAAACGAAAGTAAAGATCGTGAAATTCGAAAAAAAAACATTCACTCAGTCTCACCATATGGTGGACCGGTTGGGTACGTGGCGTATTCTGAGGGTGTTGAGATCCATGTTTCTGTGGGATGATCAGGCTGCATAGGAGGACTTATATGCGCATCACATACAAAGTATATTCATTACTTCTCGGGATGGAGGTCGAGTGCATGGCGCAATCCTAGATGGAGCTCTTTCAGAAATTGAATTTAACCATCTTGTAGATCTCGAGCAGAGCTATCAGATGGTATAAACTGCAGGTCGAGCGAACCATTTTTTAAAGAGTTATGGCGAGCCGACGGTTTGCGACGGTTTCCGACCGTCGCAAACCGTCGATTGAACAAAAATTAGTAGCGGTATTGTAGTACAATTCCTGACAATGTTCGCCATCACCTTTACTTTCTTTCTTTCTTCGTTCGTTTCGAGCACTACGATGAAGATCATTAAGTGTGGTTCACTCGAGAATCGGATGGAGGTCTGGCTATGGGATTCTTCGGATGGCAGATCTCAGAAGAACTTCCACAGAGGGGGCGTGTGCACGCTTGAAAGTCTATCGTTTTAGATTTCTTCTCAGATAACAGCCAACCCCGGGGATGACCCAGGCCCCCCCTCAGTACGGTGCAGTGCAAGGAGTGTCAGTAACCGACTAGGAGACAATTCAAGCCTGTAACTTACGTAATATCACTTCCAGCTTCCGCAAAAATTGCGCGATTAGAGCGCTATTCCTTACGGGCCGGCAACCATCGACCCAATTTCCAACGCTCCCCACCCACCGCGAGAGGTGGTGAGATCAGCGTGCATTGATGTAGAGTCAGCGTGGTCTCTCAAACGAAGTGCCGCTCGGGTAATTTTGTCTCCTCTGACCCGCGCCCTTCTCGCATCGTAACGAGCATCCGACCCTGACTAGAGGAGTAAGAGTTAGTTTGTTCTAAATAAAGGATAAAGGATAAAGCATTTGCCGTTGATCAATCCCTTTTGGGATGCGGCACGCATTCTACTTCCATTTGTACATTCGTAGTGGCGTTTGAATGCGATGTGGCCTATACAATGACTTGCGGGGCCAGCCGATGTACAAGTCAGTGTTTTTATCCTCCCAGACAAGTCTGGTACCAATTAACCGACCCCGGAGGGATGGAAGGCTTGGTTGGCCCGGTTCTCGAATTTTTTTCGTATCCCTTCCCACTTTCAGGGCGTTCCGCAGGTAACTACCACTACAGAGCGCTGATAGCACTAGTTCAATCCCGAAGTTCGCCTTCAAGTGAAGCCGTTCACCAAATAAATATAATGAAGGGATGAAAGTATGGAGTGAGATGTAGGAGATAATAACGAGTCTGATGGTCAAATCTGAAGCTTCCTGCATTTCCGTAAGTAAGTGCTTGGTCAGTTCTCACACGCACTAGTCCTGCGCTGTGTTTTTATTGCTTCTTGTGGATAACATTATTGCGTTAGGTCCTAATACTTTTTCCTTTGTTGAAGTCGACAGAAATTTTGTGCTCTCTTCTTGCTCTTGTGAAGCACCATGTCAATTCAGCAAATTACGGGGGAGATAGGCACGTCCTATTCGCAGAAGACGCCTTCGAGCAAACACATTTACATAATTTGCTTTCAGAAAAGGATGTACTTCAACAGCCGTGTTTACCTCGAAATCGTTCATATAGCCATAGTTACGGAGTGTTGCAACAGCGATAACATAAGAATGCAAACGGCATCAGACGAATCCTCGTATGTGCACGTGGGGCAAAATTAGGGTGCACCAATGATAATGTATTATTTCCGGATCTTTTTAATAGACTTGTTGCGGACCAATCCCGTCCATTCCCTCATGATATACTCTGGTGAACCATAATCTTGCGCAGTGCTGTACGCAACGTCCAGCAATTCGCTATGCCGCAGGTGCAACGTTTTTTCCAAATTTCAATAAAGCGCCATGCGAATGCGTTTCGTCCCCTTCTCAACATTTCAAACATTGTTCAACAGCATGTAGGCTTTATCTTTGTTGGAAACCAACGACCGTGCCTTTACATTGGAGAGGGTTACCCGTGAATCCGGCAAGGCTTTGCTTGAGTATATTGACCGAGAGTGGTCCAGGAATGCGCCGAGCAGAACCCTTACTCCGTCAATCACGGCAAAGTAAGTTCGCGCAGTTCGCGCAATTAGATTCCGTCCGAAATCTTCTTGTACGTATCGCCTTGTGAGAAGAAAGTCTGCTTCATCAAATATCCAAATTTTAGTGCTGCCGTAACGTGCTGACGGCGCTTTCTAAGACTTACTTGTTAGGACGAATTGTAAATAAAAAATATACCTGCGTGCCGCACGTGATGCTTCGCGAACTACGTTCGCTGGGGAGAAGATTGGGATTATTGGACACTTATTCTTCTTTGCAATCCCTTTATAGCATTCATATCATTCCTCAGTGATCCATCTTCATATTCTTTATTCCCATCATCTCTGCTCATTCCAACCGCATCGTCAACCTCAACCGGTCTGCACCGTCAACATTCCCCGTGGTGACCGTCCCCGGTCACTAACATCTCACCCCACAACCCACGGCGACGCCGCCTACCACCGATGTCTACTTCATCTTTTCATTGGTGATTTCTTTACTTCTGCATGTTCACGAATGTTCACCCGTAAAACTTAATCCTTTTATAAAACAGTTACTGTGAAAGTATCCCAACGGGAACATTGCGTTCCTTCATTGATCACTTGGGGGAGCCGACCACGGCGTCCCTCTACGCCTCGGCTCCACTTTTTCTGCCTCCCAGTACAGACTGCGTCTGACTTCTTGGAATCTGGGCCCTGGTGTGCTCGTTTGTCCTGCAATTCACATGCCCTAAGTATGTGGAGCAACAAAACTGCGCCAGAGCGACTCATGCAACACGCACGAGATTGCGCACTGCGGCGTCGTGATCGGCCCGTTCTTGTCAAGAAACTTTCACTCTCTTCCCTCTTCCGATCTGTCATAATAAAAGGCTCACATGTTCTTGGAGCACACTTACCGCTGCGGTGTTTCCCGCGGACGGACTTGTTAGCGGGGCGGGATCTAGGCTCCCACCACAAGGGGAGTTTGCCCGAATGCCGCTAGATTTGCGTTGGTCCTAGATTCGGGGTCATAAAAACGAAATGAGTGTTCATGAATCTATAGTTTGACTAAGCCTACTCTGTGCTATTTGCTAAATTAAGCGCTCAGAGCGCGCGCATAACTAACCATAAGAATAATATTTTTTCAGTTCCTTACAAAGATCATCAGTATTGGCATCATCCCATTTTATGCATTGATTTTGACTTTCATGATATATTTCGGTAACGCTACTGCGATCATGTTTGCTACAATCATACTGGGTAAGCCATTGCTATGTAGACGTGACAAGTAAACTCTGATCAAAAGCTCAATTTCAGGCTCGGTAGCAATAACAACGATTTACGGGGCTTTTCGAGGAAGCAAACTTTGCCTTGTGCCTTTCGTCTTTTTACAGGTACGTCACGTATGACGTCAAAACCGGTAACGTTTCATTAACAAGATTCATGTTCGTAAAGCTATGCTAGATATTGAATTTTGTCCCACTTGCTCCTAATTTTGTCCTCACCTCCTTGATGCCATCTCGCGTGGCCTCTTCCAGAAAGTACTTCATATCTCTCATAGTTACTCCACAGGATATGGTATACATGACCTTTGCGCTATTGCTTAAATGAAACTGGTTGCCGAAAGGAATAGTGAGCGATTACAGCTATCTCAACTTTCTATTCGTGCACTTGAAGGTGGAGTTTACAATGAAAAGGAGGGAAGGAGCTTATAGGAATCAAGAGGAGATCGTGGTGCAGGGATGAAGAAAATCCTTGTGGATCGCTCAGAACCCGAGAAATGGCCCCTGCTCCGCCCGTTGATTTCCGCATTGATGCAACTATAATCGATGCTGACCTTGGCAGTGCTAATTTCCTCTCTAAATGGCTAGCCAGACGACAACGAGAGGGTGGGCGGGCAGCGGCGACAGCGGCGCCTGGACGGTCATGCTAGATTGCCGGGGCGTATATTTCGAATTACTGTCGACCCACACCTTTGGAGGATCTGCACGTCTTTCCACTAGATAAGTTTCACCTTGTTCGATTTCCGACCTTATCGTGGAACTCCTTCAAGGACTTCAAGCATAAACAAGCTGGTGTCCTAATAATCCTATTCCACTGTTGTTTGTCTGGAGCGTAGCATTGTGAGACGTCCTCTGAAATTTGATTGAAACAGGGCACCATTTGAATTGACTCCTTCACTTGCACTCTCAACTCGAGTAGCTAGAATAAGTTATATTCATATTTCAACAGTGCCCACATAAAGCTGAGGAAACCAAAGTAGTGCTTATTCTGAAGAGAATCCCCTACAGATGGGATCTCAATTTCATTGATTTTTGTAAAAGGTGTTCAAATGTTGACAGAAGAATTTGATGAATTGACTGGTTCGTGGAAATGCTCATGGCATTGTGTTTACTTACTTCTCTTGATGCTTCTATTTGTCAGTGAAATGTCCACTCAGGGGTGAGTGACCAGGTATACCAAATAACGGTCCGCCGACCATGCTTGTGATAACAAGCATCTTTTCTTCCCCACCGTGGGCTGAATTTGAATCTGACATTATTCTCTCGGGGCGGAAGTGGTGTAGTGGCAAGTGGCGCGCTTACCACGCGAGCGGTCCGGGGATCAAATCCTGGGTCGTGAGTCGCCCGGGCCAACCAAGCCTTCCCCGGGGTCGGTTAATTGGTACCAGACTTGTCTGGGAGGATAAAAACACTGACTTGTACATCGGCTGGCCCCGCAAGTCATTGTATAGGCCACATCGCATTCAAACGCCACTACGAATGTACAAATGGAAGTAGAATGCGTCCATTCACCAGTTGGCGCCGCACGCATTGCGCGCACAACACAGATCTGCGGCGAATTTTGATGGTGCGACGAAAATTTTCAAATTTGGCTTGATACACCACGAATATCTGAATTCTCAGCTAAATTCTATCCGCTCCATCATCGACGGCTTTCAACCTCTTTTTCTTCGTCAACCATTATCCTCTTTTCCCGGTCTCCGGACTGCTTCCGGACAATAAATCTCGTGGCAAACTCCGCCTACTTCGGTGCGTGCCCCGCCCACCAATAGCATTTGGCCCCTTCCTTTCGCCGACCTCTACCCCTTTTCCCTATCTCTGGGACTTCTTGGAACCGAATTGCGACCCTTTTGGCAAACTCCGCCCACTTTGGTCAAGCCCCGCCCACCGATGACAGCTGGCCTCCACTCCTCCACCCACCTCCATCCACCTTTTTCCCGGCCTCCGGGACTTCTTGGAGCCGAGTTATGAATTTTCGTCGCAAACTCCGCCCACTTTGGTCAAGCCCCGCCCACCGATGACAGCTGGCCTCCACTCCTCCATCCACCTCTATCCACCTTTTTCCGGCTCTTTAAGACTTCCCCGACCCGAATTATGAGGACTTGTAGAAAATGCTGTACACTTCAGAGCGCGCTCCCGCCCATTGTGGGCGGCCTCCGCCACGTCATGTATGCTGGGAAACACCTTAGACATTGCTCCCTACACCAATTTGTTTTCTGCTCTGTAGGCTTTCTCCCAACCGAGTTATGAAATTTTTCATAAAGCACTGCTTTTTTGGAGAACGCCCCGCCCACCGGGGGTGGGTCTCCCTAATTCGATGTGACTTACCAATGCACACCTTTACCCACTTTTTGGCCCAGTTTCGAGGTCGTTTTGTAAGAGAATTGAAATCTCGGTCGTCAGTACACTTCATTCGACGCACGCCACGCCCACTGTGGGCGGGGCTCCGCTTAGCTGATGTGTGTTTTGTACTTCGTGAGACCTTGCCCACCCATTCCCACACTTGACCCGGTCCCTCCAGGGATCCCGAGGAGCTAGGGAATTTCGTGACAGACATACAGACGACAGACGACAGACAGACGAAGCGCTTTATAGTAAGTAGGATATTTATTGTGTTTTATCAAGTTGCATTGCATCCCATATCAAGCGCTGCTCTTGAAACCACTTTTTTACAGCATTTTGACTCAGACTCTTTAGAATGCAAAAAAAAAACTCAGAAAAGAAAACATTCTCGTAGTTTAGATCCATTAATTTCCTTCAAACGCTTCTGCTCCTAATTTAGGTGGTATTCTTTATATTACGATTTCGTTCTTCTCGGTTTGTTCTCATTCGCCCTATTTCGAACGGAACAAGGCGAATCACTGGTAAATGCTGTTCATGTGGCTGATTCTGTTCCACCACACATTGGTATGTTTCTTATTTCCTTTATGCCTAGGCTATTTTCTCATAAAATTAGGTGACTCTAGAAAACTAAATAATTCTCTCAGAAAGTGGGCACGACAAAGTGAGCACCCTAAACGAGTTGTAGACTTTTAACTGTGAAGGTGCGCTGTTGGCGTGACCGACGTCCGCTGAGCAAATCTCAATTTTTACGATTGTCTCCTCTTTCACGAGATTCAAAATCTGCCCAGGGATCCTTTCCCAGGGGAATACGTCCCCCGCCGCTCATCCTATCCTACGATTTTAGGGGACAGGGTTGCATAATGACCGGCCATTGAGCGCGTGATGTTGTAGCTATCCTCTCCCGCTAGGCTTCTTTTCTCTGAGGGGTCGCGCTGTCGAGTCTAGAAACGCAGAATATGGCTGGTCCTATGACGCAACCCTGTCTCCCCCAATCATAGGGAAGGATCAGCATCGGGGGACGTGTTCCCTGGGGAAACGGTAGGATGCGGCCCCAGCTGTGCATGTATTTGTGCCGTATGCTACGGTGTTCAGTAGAAGTGGTTTCGCTGTACATCTCTGCACGGATATTGCCATAAAGTGCGCCATTTCTCTATCAAACAAGAGCGAACTAATCACAACCGTGACTTGTACCGCACGCGTTGTGGGCTACGTACGATAGGACGGTACGTATCCATCAGGGTGAATAACGGTCGAGGAAGCCTCGACCATGGCTCTGCACTGTGTGAGAGTAGTGCCGAGAGTGAATGTACGCGCGGAGAGCACAGACGGCTCGCGCATGGCGAGTGAATGTCCGCGCGGGAGAGCGTGACTGACAGGCAAAAATCCTCGACGAGTCATCGACGAATCCTCGACCGATTGATGTCCATTCCATTGTCGCACTGCGAGCTAAATGCGAACTCATTGCGAGATGTGACTGCGTCTGAGCTTTCACGATCTATATCAACATTATGTAGGAAAGAATATCGTGAATTAAATGTAGACGTACTTATTAACAGGCGTTCCGTAATATGCTTTTTACAGGTTTTTGTTATTCAAATAGCAGGGAGTATAAACAAATTTTCACTTCAGTACTACTGGTGACACCAATCCTTCTGCTGTGTGCTCTACCACCGATCGTTTGGGTAGCGTATGTGGTCTATCTAGACATATTATTCATAGCCGAACTCGATCGTGGCCTCGAATTCATGCGTGATCTGAACGAGAACGTCTCTGGAGAGGAAGCGGCACCGAAACTCAATGCTTTCTAGGAATGACGTCATTGGAAACAGCCGTGGCAATGTACAATATACAATTCTGTTTTTGTTTTGTTATACTCAGGAAGGCTTTAATAAACTGTTACCTAAATGTTCCTAAGTACAGGATCGTCACTCCGTGTATTTCTACTTCGCACTTCACTCCGAGTAGTAAGCGCTAGTGACGTAATATAAAAACAATATGGCTTTGAGTGAAAGTAGAAGTTTAAATAGGCATAGCAATCGATGTGGACCAATCCGTTTCGGAATGAGCCATTTATTCGGCGGACTAGCTTTTGAAAGGGATCGGTTCTATACAATGACTTGCGAGGAACAGCTGATATAACAAACAGCGCATACATCTTCCCAGACAAGTATGGTGCACCCCACAGGGATGAAGCCGTGGGTGGCTTATGGATAGGAGAATCCGTCCCGAATTTTTTTTTGAGGATGGTGGGAGTGTCACTTTGCCATCACAATACCACCGAAATTGTTTCTATAGCAATTTATTCATCAGAGGACGAACTCCATTCTGCCCATAATCGCCCCAGTGTTGTCGAGCAGGGGAGACGTGTAAATACATATGGGCTAAATAAATGTTCTACGTTCGGTTTATGTCTCATGAATTTTTCGCTTATGAAGCTGGCCGTAAATGTTGAAAGAAGATGTCGCGAATTAATCACTCCCCCTCACTGTCCCCCAACAGCCATGCCCAAAACACTCTCAACTTAGTTGCCCAACCACATCAGTTCGAATTTCTCGAACATGCCCCCTTTCAGCAGTTGCACTACCCTAGAACCAGAAATCTAATTTGATGGTCTCAAATACGACTCTCCCCGTTACCATGGCACAACGGTAAGACGGTTGACCCTGACTGCAACCGCTAAGAGAAGATGTTAGCTCTTGACAAATTGTTTCTGTAACATCTATTTCAAGGGAGCTGCAGTTTCAATACGAATGCACCTATGCCGTTTGACGACAGTAATTTAAATACAACAGGACGGAAAGGCTGTCAAAAAAACCAATGTGCGATCGTGTGGTTCACGGTACCTCAACTTGGGTAATTGAACTTTAACAACCATTTTTCTAACATATATGCAATATAAACATAATGTAAACCAAGACACATAGCAATATAATCTACAGGTGTTCATATACGGAGCATAGTATGGGTTATGCGAGGCGCGAGACAAAATAATCTATGATAAACTATGTGAATAAATGGAGCCGTCAAAGCATTTTCTCTTACACGAGACAACACAAAGGCACATTTCATAGCAGTACTATCTGCTATACTCCTCAGACGACTACGAGCTCTTAATCATCTTCTTCATGCGATGAGTCTGCGTGCGTCGACTACGTTGGAATTTTTCGTGTTCTCGTCTCTGTTTGGACTCACCTACGTTATGAGCGTGCTGTTTGTGCGCATCTCAATTATCATTTTGGCTAAATTTGTTTTGGATGCAATGAGAACACAGTTGCCTGGATTCTCGCAAAAGACGTGCGTTGTTCAGCCGTACGCGGCACGCTTTAGGATGTTATTTTCATCAAGTTGAGGATTCTGCTGTTTGAGAACCTTCAATGTGAGATGAAAAATTCGTCTTTTGGTGGTTCTTGATGATTACCGCAAGAGCTTTCTTCTCTTCCGATTGCGTTGATGAAAGGTGAGTGTTCCACAGGGCATAGTTCTGGGACACTCCTTCCAATGCGAGCACGTGATTTCGGGTTGAGCTTCCTTATCGTCATCCATATGAAATGAAGAACGTTAGCTACTGTTGTCTGGCACGATGATAGTTTGATATGTCGTTTCAAGTCTAAAATTCTGACGGTTGACTTTCTGTTGATAGAGAGGTCCTTACAGGGGTTGAGTGGCAATCCTTGTTGCCATTTTCTTCTGATTCATTTGGGAGGCGCATAAGTCCTACTTTGTTAGGCCACTCGTCAGTCGGCGTGGTAATGAATGTTGGTCCTGTCCACCAATTGTTTGCTTTTCGAAACTCATATTTTGTCATCCGCTTGTTACATGTAACGTCGCTATATGATGCTTCTTTGGGCTCTCCTTTATGCATGCAGACGCATTATATCGAATAAGCTGCTTAAGGACCGATGCCCACCTCATAATGCCGATCTTGTAATTCACGGGTTACCTAAAACGTTGAACGGCAGTAATGAACATTTCAATAACCATTTTTCTGAACATATGTTACAATTATAACGCTATTTATGATAACCATAAGAAACATAGCAATTAATCTACAGCGTGATTTATATGCGGCTGAAAGGCGACTACGAGCTCTTAATCATCTTCTTCATGCGATGAGTCTGTGCGTCGACTACGTTGCAATTTTTCGTGTTCTCGTCGTGTTGACTCACTACGTTGGGTGCTGTTGTGCGCTCTTCAATGATCATTTTGGCTAAATTTGTTTTGGATGCAATGAGAACACGTTGCCTGGATTCTCGCAAAAGACGTGCGTTGTTCAGCCGTACGCGACACCTTAGGATGTTATTTTCATCAAGTTGAGGATTCAGCTGTTTGAGAACCTTCAAATGTGAGATGAAAAATTCGTCTTTTGGTGGTTCTTGATGATTACCGCAAGAGCTTTTTCTCTTTCGATTGCGTTGATGAAAGGTGAGTGTTCCACAGGGCATAGCTTCTGGGACACTCCTTTCAATGCGAGCACGTGATTTCGGGTTGAGCTTCCTTATCGTCATCCTTATGAAATGAAGAACGTTAGCTACTGTTGTCTGGCACGATGATAGTTTGTTATGTCGTTTCCAGTCTAATAATTCTGACGGTTGACTTTCTGCTGATGGAGAGGTCCTTACAGGGGTTGAGTGGCAATCGTTGTTGCCATTTTCTTCTGATTCATTTGGGAGGCGCATAAGTCGTACTTTGTTAGGCCACTCGTCAGTCGGCGTAGTAATGAATGTTGGTCCTGTCCACCAAATGTGGTTTTCGAACTCATCTTTTGTCACTCCTCTTGTACCCGTCACGTCGTCTGATATGATGCTTCGTTGGGCTTCTTCCTTGTATTGCGAGGCTTATATCGATACGTGGCTTAAGGCCGATGCACCATATGCGATCGTGTGGTTCACGGTACCTCAAACTTGGGTAATTAAACTTTAATAACCATTTTTCTAACATATATACAATATAAACATAATGTATGTAAACCAAGACACATAGCATCAACTACAGGGGTTTATATACGGAGCATAGTATGAGTTATTCGAGGCGCGAGACAAAATAATGTATGATAAACTATGTGAATAAATGGAGCCGTCAAAGCATTTTCTCTTATACAAGACAAAAGTACATTTTGTAGCAGAGCTATTCGAAGCGTAAGACTATGTGACTAAATGGAGCCGTCAAAGCATTTTCTCTCATACGAGACAACACAAAGGCACATTTCGTAGCAGTACTATCTGCTATAACCAATGTGGCCTGTATTTCTGAAGTCTTGACCACTTGATTACTCGTTTCTATACCTATATCGAACATCATTCCTGAAACTTTCTATACGATACAAACAAGCAATTTCGTCCAGTACCTTGCATATACATATGGCTATATTTTCTTGAAGTATGAACTTGATTATTCTTTTTATTCCTTAATCGAACACACTACCTGAAGGCATCAAGCGGTCTGGCATGAATTCTTCTGTCAGCTCGAGTTTGTCAACACAATTGAGACGTGAGACGCTTGGCATCACAGCGTCCATTCTTTTTCTAGCGCAGCGCGCAAGCTGTCGGTGCTAAATTGCTTTTATTATTGTAGGATCACCACAGTATGCACTCAACACATGATCACCGCAATTGGTAAGAAATTTCAGTTGTCAGAGGTTTTCCTGAGCCCTGGCGGCAATTCGCAGATTGTTCTTCCTACCTTCTTCTTATTCTCATGAGCATGTCAATAAAAAAAAGAGTAATAGTAGTAAATGCAAACCTAGACAGATAGTATATTCATTGTTTTCTTAGCACAACCATGTCAGAACAACTTTAGCGTTCCTTTTTGTAGTGAAGGACTGACATCTGCTTCCCCATTACAATTATACGTCTTTTTTTTTATCCAAGTTCCACGAATGACCGAGTAACTTCTGCGCATTGACGTTGCTGAAATGGTTCAGTACCATTGCAAATATCACTCAAAGTTCACGAATGCGAGACGGCCGTGCTCGCAAAACCGTGCCTGTCCTACGTGACCTCAAGAGCCAAAACGCGCGCTTGTCATCAATGTGATAGTGACACATTGTGAGGACGCTTGATTTTCACACAAAATAGAGTAGGTCTACCTGATTTTATAAAAGTTTTTCGATGTACAGAACTGTTTGCAGCACTCATAATATTCGAGGAGGGAAAAGTTATCGTTCACCAGAAAAATTTTGCTGATAGATTGATGATGTCGTCCTTTGTGAAAGGTTGTGGGGATCAAAAAGAATACGGGGGCTCTCAATGGGCAGTCTAGCAATTTGTAGAATGATGGCTCTCGCGCCATGTATTTGCTAAAATCAGAATAGCCGATTCCATATATGGCCCGACAATATCTCCAAATGTGAGTTTCGCGTCAAACTTTGCGTTAGAGAGAGTAATTCGATGCCGACTATACGGGATATAACATCCATTTTGGCGCGCCATCTTGGCGCCGGTATGCGCCACCTGGGTCATACGGGGCTGTGTTGAAACGAGATCTGTGTGAATTAAATAGAGTGTTAGTTGTCCTGTATTACGAAATGACATTCGTTTTTGAAGTGGCCGTATCTACGCAATATTCGCTGCTCTCCTAGCCTCTCCACTTAATACTGTGCTAAACTTGTACGATCATCGCGCGTTTTGGGGGGGGGCATTTTTGGACTGCGGACCAGAGCGATCTGCGAGGCGCCGCCCAGTCAAACAAATTCTGGGGAGTGTGCATTTAAATATCGCCCAATTAATTCGATGGACAAAATGTTTCAATGATAATTCGAAACGACCCTTCAGTGTGTCAAACTTATTGGAAGGTACACATGTGAAAGTGCGGTCGAATGATGTGTTACAGCATTGAAAAGGCAAGTTTCACTTACTTTTGCTTTAGTGATTTCAAAATTATTTTGGACGTGGTTGTTTCGGTAAAAACACATATCTTGCCACACGAGTAGCTTTGTACTCACTTCTAATATTCTTTTTTATCTACATGTTCGTGTTAATGAAGAGAAAATGAGGAATGAACTGAACGGATATTTTCGTCCGGTCCGAAAAACCTCTGCCAAACTAAAGAATATTTGGTCATTCTATAAGCCGCGTGGTTCTTGGTTATGTTGTGGTATGGCCTAAAAAATGAACACAAAAAACCTGGGAAGAAATGGCGCGTTCAAGAAAAAACTGAATGTAAAGGGTGTGGCAACTATAGTTGCCACAATGTCCATTGCGGCGTGCAAAACGCGGCAAACCTAGTTGCCGCGCTGTCGTCAAGGTGTTAAAGAGAAGTCTTGTTAGAGTGGGCGTGGTCGGAAACGGCTGCAATCCCCTCGGCCGATTCCCACTTCGGAGCTGTTCAGCCCCTAGTCAAGAACGTAAGAAGTGTGACTGAACAAAAACTCACCTTGGAAAGCCGCTAGGGAGGGAGCTGAAGTGGGCGTGGTCGGAATCGGCCGAGGGGATTGCAGTCGTTTCCGACCACGCCCACCCTGCTGGGACTGTTGCTTTAAGACTAAGCTTATTGGAGAAGGAGGACTCCGAGGTGGGTAAACCACGCAGCATGTGACAAAAGTTGAAGTGTGTGATATCAGGGTGAGTGGCTCACTCACCTCTGAGCCCTCCTTTCCCCAAGGGCTTAGTCCTGATAGCGATCAACCCAGTGCGAGGGCGCAGACGAGCAGAAAATAGGCGCCAAATGGCGCAAGCGCAAAAATGAATGTCATATTCGTAATCAGGACACCAAATAACCCCTATGTACAAGTTTACACCGAATTTGGTGAAAACAGCCGTCGTGACAAGGTGGCGCCAACTGGCGCCAAATGGCGCCAGCATCAAAAATGAATGTCATATTCGTAATCAGGGCATCGAATTACCCCTATAGGCAAAGTTTCGACGAAAAATAAAATTTGAGATTTTGGGGCAGTAATAGTGGAATAGTGCCACAGATTACTAGCTGTATAAGAGATCAAAAAATTTCTCTCTTCCTGGACGTATTGGTAGCACTTCCACACATTCGGCTCGCTAAAAATCAGCCACCAAGACGGGGAGTGGGTAATGCATGCAGCAGCGGTCACGTGTTCAGATAACCAAGGTTGCGCGCTCCATTCGTACATCTATACAGCAGAGTGGGAATCACACGTTTACATTGACCTCAGACGTTTCGTCTCTTCCCACTAATGAGTTTGCCATCGACCGAACCGGTAAGAAAGATTCCCGTCTCCGCTCTATTCTGAACAAACATACATGAAAAAAGTAACAATGAGGATGAATGGACTGTTTTGTTCTCTCTAAAGCGAACCATTGTAATTTTTCCAGCACCTGAGACTGGTCAGTGAGACGAAATAAAGGTACTGAGAAAATGACGAAACGTGCACTAATCTACACTGCTCCGCATTATACAGCCACCTATGAAATCTGCAAAACTCCTCTCAAGATGTATTCGAAGAAGCCTCTATGTGGAAATGGTTGTAGGTATAAATGCTATTTTGCACACCAGCACAGAGTTCCAGCTTTGAAATTTGAAGAGTTTTTCTGCAATTTTCGGAAAAGCCGCTCTGACCTATTCCGCATAATTATAAAGCCACCCCATACTTTCTTGTTGCTTTCTTTTCCTGCTCGATTAAATTTTTTTGTTGTTAACCCCACTTCGTCTTTAGCTTAAAACAAGGGAAAACCGTCATCATAAAACTTAAATAAAGGCAAATGGTAACTAGAAATCGTGAAGCGGTGGGGAGGCAGTCGCACTGACCTGGGGTTTTGGGCCAAACGAATTCTTCGAGCATGTGCAAGATAGCTAATAAGAATTGAACCGCTAAAGATCCTTCTTTGCTTTCGGATTTAGATAAGCGCCGATCACCCTATTTGAAACTTGATTCTACGACAGGCTGTTCGACGTCTGTGGCAGAACTGCAAGCTCATGCACGAGTGAGAAATGAAAAGCGCATTCTTATGACAGTAAAACTTATCAAAAACAAAGACAGCCCTTTCAAGAAGCCAAGCTACTGAGAGTGAGTTCGCTTTTTTACCTGTCATTTCTCACACCTGTCCTGCCTTTCTTCCGAAAGTTCTTTATCTCCAGGATACGCTTCTCCATAAGAAGAAGTTATCAAGAGTAAGAAAATGTTCGAGAAAGGCAGACAAGGCATAGGAAATGACAGGCAAAAAACTTTGCTGTCATAAACAATGCGCTTTACATTTCTCGCTCGTACATGAGTTTGCAGTTCTGCCGCAGACGTCGAACAGACA
>MU892594.1:0-11970 GCA_036418205.1 Ostertagia ostertagi
TCAAGCTAATGCTGCAAACAACGATTGAAAGAAACGTCATGTCTGAGGGAGACGCTACGATAGTTTTGGGGACAAATGCACTTCAAAAGCTGAGATATGGCTCAAGCAATAGAACTGCACAAGTTTTTCAGCAAATGCTCCCCGCCTTCGAAGAGATCGACACTACCACAATGAAAGAAACGACTCGCAAAATGACAAAGGAATTCTAACTGATCAGCTTAGAGTTCTAACTGATCAGCGCTCTGTGTGGCAGCGGACTTTTCCGCTCGAAGGGTGGAACCGACGGCCTCTGAAGACGACGATTCAGTCGAAACGTTAGGCCATTAATAAAGTTCCACCGAACAACCTCGTAAGGCACAAGAAAATTTGTTAAACTTACAACTGACATGCCGAGGTTACAAGAAGAGAGAAGGAGGACAAAGGAATTCGTTCTTCGCATTGCCATTGAAAAACGAATGTAAATACGACTGGGAGATAAAAAAAATCTGTACCCATCTGGCCCGAAGGTCTCGCACCGAAGGAAATTTCCTGGTCCTGGAAAGGTGGAAATCAGGCAATGACACTGCCCGTAACAAATGCCTTCGCGGGAGCCAAGATTCCCGAGTGGGGAGCTGCTGAGACCTTTGAGCCTACGAAATTTTTAGAAGCGAAACCTGTCAGTTATTACGGAAACATACTGCCATGCACGACGGAACTGACTGCAAATTGGGAAGGGAAATTGCTAAGGTCACTCCAACGTAACAGGACAAGTGAAGAGTGCAATAAAGCAGCGGCGATTTCGTCAAATATTACGCTAACCTTTTGTTGTACGCGAGCTTTGAGGGATTGCAGGCAACACTGGTGGAACATAGCATCAGGGCTGGTGAAGCAAAAGCAATGACTACGTATTTACTTGAACAACCTGAGATAAAATTCTCCGTGAACAATTAAACTAAATATTGGTTCGAATGTAGGAAAAGAAGGCTGCTGTGTCTACTACATGGAATGTGCTTCCCTTGTGTATTTTGCTTGCACTGCAACGATTCATGAGTCTAAAGGAGAATCCTTTTTCACTCGCTGCACAGATCGACCCATACCTGCTGTGGAAAACAGTACCATGCGAGGATGCGATGAGCTGAGCATACGTACAGTGGAGTTACACGCAAGAGGTTGCGGCTGCAACAATTACTTGCCCGTGATTACGCAGAAGAGCAGAAAGATCGAATGTTTTAAAAGCTGAAGATCGCTTACGATCGAGGCAAAGGTGTATGCACAAAGGCGAAAATTGGCGATGGTTATGCATGAACGCTCCCAGAAAGAAGTAATCGTTCCATTATCCCAAGCTTGGTCAAATCCCTGAGAAGGGCCCTACATACTGGTCATGAGCGAGAACAGTGCCCTAACAAGCGATGATTGAGAGGGTCGCACGCAGTACCTTTTGACACACTGGTAAACTAGCACCATGAATAACGAATCCTTTTAGAAAGATCACGACCCGTAGGAAGAGGGGAAAACCCAAAAAGGTTTCGTTACTGTGTCCTAAAAAGTGTTCTGTTTCAGGATGCTTCCTACGATGGATCATTCACTGAGCTTACGCCGAAAATGCCAGTGTAGGCCCTTCGATCGAACGGCCCCACGTTGAAACATCCGATTGTGAAATCGAAGAGGCTGGCATATATGTTCCAAATAGCGGATGTAGCGCCAATATCAGCAATATCGCCATATCGAGCAAGAGTGGTGGGGCAACGGACGCAAAGATGATGAACTGTGTATGAAAAACCCCCAGTTCGTGTCCCCTCACGACTTCGCTTCAGGTACGCAAGGCAATTGCCGTTGGTGCTACTTTAATACTGAAGCCGCGGATGGGGATGCGAATCGCATGCTGCAGAGCAGATATGATGTGGACGCACTCATCACCACGGTATTCGATGTTCAAACATTTTATTGTCCCAGGTGCGTCGACTACTGCGAGCCAGCAAGTGCTCTCAGCACTGCCATTGTCCAACAAAAGGGTTCACACGAAGGTGGACTATGGAAGTCCACACGAAGGGACTATGGAAACGATATGATCGTCTTCTTTCCGAAAATTGGGTGCTCCTTGCTCATACATGTTGGGCATTGGTGCTGTCAACGTGATCATAACAGTCTACCGGATTCGTCATGCCATCAGGGAGGATCGAGGGAGACACAACAGATGATTGGATTAAGTAGGTCGGCGAGACACCTTGCAGCCGGAGTAAAGGCAGGTGGGAAGAACACTACTATTTTAAGGCCCCTACGAAATTAGTAACCAACAAGGGATGAGGGCCGACGGTGGGACATGCCTCGCGCGGATTCGGTGCGGTGATTTCATCATCGAAGGCAAAGATAAACTTATTTTTAGGCGCATTAGTGCGAAATACGCACACATGACAAGCACTATTTAGGAATGGGCGCATACAGCATATCCTTGCGGGACTCGAGTGAGAGCGGGATGACGTTGGGTGACTCCGTTCTTCTTGAAGGACGTTACCCAGCAGTGGCGCATGCAAGAGAAGACAACGATTTAGTGCGAACCAGAAAGCACAAGCAGACGGCGGAAAAGCGACTTGGCGGGATGAGTTGAGGTCCAAACATTTGTCGCCCTTGGCGGAGACAAACCGAACAAGGCGACGTCAGCTTATTTATGTCTTGCTCGGAGCGTCCTGCACCAAGGGATTTCGCAAACGTATGGGCAAGCAACACGGGGAAAGCAGCATGTCAAGTAGGATACCACCACGCGGAGAACGACTTTTTGCTCCCGCCGGGCATGTTTACCTGAGATAGTGTTGTATGCTTGTTATGTTAAGATGAGTATTTTCTTCAACTTGATGATCGTTTCTCAATCCCATGTGAGCCGTCCTCAAGACAGATCGACATTGGAAGCCGATGGACAATGATGACGTTAGCATAGAGGATGAACCAATTGCAACACCGCGCTCTTATCACTTCCGCTACCGCCCTTCCACGTGCCTGTAAATTCGGCAATCTTTCATTAAAATCGGCACCATGTGTGTCAACACTGCGCAAAGACGCTCTCGACCAGCGCTTCAGAGACGTCGTAATCGTCTAACCGTCTATGGTATCTCGACGACTTCGTTGAGCTCGTACCGTGCACGATGCTTCCGTAAGACAAATCTTCTGATGTCGTCGGTGTAGAAGGCTGTTGTGTAGCTTGTTGATAGATTATAACGTGCTCTTCAATATTCAGTTGGGGTCATTTGGTTTGGTTTCGCGACGCGTAAATAATTCCGTTTTGAATGTTGAGTGAAGTGTCTCTTTTTTTTGGCCACCCCTGTATATGGGGGGGGGGCAAAATGTAAGGTCATTTGCCCATGTTGCCAATTCTGCCAATTTTTTTCTTCGCAGAGTTTCTTGCCGTCGGTGAAGGAAGTTTAGCTCAGCTATAGGTATTTCATTGAATGTTCCTCTATAGGTATACGCAAGCCTTCCTTCACTGCCTCACCATCTTCAGAATATGACGCATCCGTCATCATCGTCAAGCTCATGGAGGGCTGAAGTAACTGTTTCACCCTGTAGCTCTTACATAATTTCGTTGATCGATTCAATGTTGGGTAATGTTGAATTCAATGTTCCTAGATACATTAGCCCCTCGAAACTAACTTTTCGCTGAAGCTCGTTATGGTTCACGACCTTTTACTTTGAAGACATCCCATCGAGGCTGGTTATCTAGCAAGTGCACCATGTTCCGGGGCAAATTTTTGTGATGCCGTCCACGCAGGTGGCCACTATGAAGAATTTCTTATAAATCAAATATGTGCTCTTCAATTCTGGACCATTTAGGTTGAATCAAGCGGAATATGATTAAAGCCATCTGAATGTGGAGACGAAATGTCTTTTTTTATTGCCCCCCTGTGCTGAACTACTTGAATATTACGAACGGATAGGGTATAATTCACATTTTAGGCCTAAAAAAGTACATCTACAAGGTCCAAGTAGTATATATGTCACTTTAAATATCACGGAATAATAGCATCACTTGATGGAGTTCATGTGTCATGTTAGCTTCAGGATCATATGTATAGCTGTCGAAAAATGATTGTATCCCCGCAAATCAGCCGAACTCACACTATTCGTTCATGGAGGGAATTTTGCACATGAATCACTTTGAAATAGCACTAGCACGCACTTAACGTCTGATATCTGTTTTTAGCCGATTCTTTATCAAACGTTTGTTGTTGTTGCTTTAAGGAGCGAGGTCATTTCGTACGATCGGGTCAAGGTTTCAAAACAGGCCGAACTTCTGCCCAAGAAAGGACGACTACTATGCTTTGTGATTACTACACCTAAGTATCACTACACCAGGGTGAGCTTCTCATGAACTTCACAGTTGCCCAAATGATCTGGTGTATTCGTTTTGTCGTTCATATAATACAATATTATATTAGGCTGACACATAATTCTGAGATACTTGACATCAGTTGCTGTAAAAATCTTTCAAAAAGCATTGGAGATCTCTAGCATGAATTGTAACTTAGCCCACAACCCCCCACACCTACCCAAGAAGCCAGTCGACTCATTTACTTCCTGCTTTTTTAGCTTAGATTTCAATTCCTTTAAAACCTCTTTCTTACCCTCTTTTTGCTACACACCGATCAGGATCTTCCACACCTCAGGCAGGGCAGGATCAAACAGAAGATTGTTGAGGGCACGCTCCTCAAATCCGCGGCGCACCGGTGGTTCACTCTACTTTTTATTGGAGAAGATCCACACTCTATTCACCCCGTGAATACCAATCTCGAAGTTTTGCGAGGCGTTTGAAAAGGAATTTGGACTATGCTAGAGTTGTTCTAAAGTGAGCTTTGCCAGAGTCAGCTCCAACCACGATCTCACATCGTCTTGTTGATTCCCCGCAGTTCATTGAATGACCATCCAGCATGTTCACTGATAACGTGGACTGGGTGCAGTGCTCTAACGAATTGGCAAGCAGCAGTAACCTAGCTTGAAGAGTTTGAGAGTTCTGGCGGCGAAAGCCCAACCTCCTCCAAATTCTAACTTCCTGTGTTGTTGTTGGAATATGAGAGGGGCTTCGCGCTAAGAACCAACATCAAATGCCAGGGTCAGTGGTGAAGACAAATGTCAAAAGCTTGGTGGCGACGCCTCCAAACTAAAGCAAGTAAGAGGAAGTCTATTTCGCTCAGATTGTTTGACCCAACCATGGTGCCAAAATTCATGAAAAATTGAAGACTTTCGGGCCGACAGCTCCTTCAGCTCTGATGGGCTGACAGCTCCTCATCTCTGTTGTGTAGCCTTTTTCTCGTGCCAACGAAAAAGCGTCGATTTTCCTCTTTAGTTCACTGTTTGAAGGAGAAATTCTACAATCGCCGTGACGTCAAAATCGAACCCAATTTTTCATCCACCAGAATTTAATGGAATTCTAGACGGGGATTGAAATCAAGCTTTGCATTGAGGATAAAGCTGCTAAAATGGTGGTGCTACTAAATTGAATAAGTATGTGAGAGAGAAATAAAAAAAAGTAATAAAATCAAAAAGGGCCACTTCGTCTCAGAATTATACCTCAGCCAAATAGTCATTAGAGCTCTTCATACGTATGCGAAAATTACATTCTTTTTTCTTTCCTTCGGGAGAACGCCCAAAACCGTTCGAAAACATGGACGTAAGAAAAAGTAGGGAAAATTTAGTAAACATGTTTGTTTTGTTTTCTTTTATGGAGGTACGGTAGTAGGAAATACAGTAGTAGGTAATAGTGTCTGAGAAAGTTTACCGTACGCTACGGGTCGCTTTTGCCTCAGCTTTTTTGTCAAAGCACCCCCCCCACCATGAGATGGAATATCGAAAGGAAGTGTTTTATCTGCAATTTATCATGATTCATCATCGTTAGGCAGGACAGAGTTTTTGTTTTATCATTTAAAACTTTTTGGGGCTTAGGAGGACGCGGGCGTTCAGAAATGACTGTTCGTTTCGATCTACGGGGTTGGCGTGGGACTTCTAATAAAATATTAATGCCGATACTTTACCCTTCTAGACATTTAAGGCTGGGCTATGCTCGCAATGTGGTCTTTTTCTGCTCCTGGAAACATTTTCTGGTGCTTTTTAATGGAAACATTTTTTATTATTTTTATTCGCACCTAGGATGGGAGGGGGTTGCAGGGAAATCGTGCATGTGCCGTCGATAGCTCAGTTGGTAGAGCGGAGGACTGTAGAGTCGCAGCTATCCTTAGGTCGCTGGTTCGAATCCGGCTCGACGGAATGTGTTTTGCAAATCACTAGTTGAAGGGAGAATTATTGGTTTTAGTGGGCAAGTCTGAGTTCTCTACACTTAAAGTGAAGAAATGAGTCATACTCTATCTATCTTTTTTTATTTCCGACGAAAAATGCGTTGGGAGCCTTTCAGCCCCAGTTCTGATTAGGGTTTTCTTTTCTTCGTATAAGTGAGTCAAACAGAGTTCCTTTCAACAACTCCTTACTGCAACTGAAGAAATGGATGAAACACTTCAAATTACCTGCAAATTCGTCAGATCGAAGCCACTAAAATCAAGCACGCTTTTGATTTTGAAGTTGATTATCCACAATTGATTTCTTGAGCCTAGAAGGTGGAGCCCAACAGCATTGATTTTTCTTTTTAAAATATTCATTTCTTACGCACTATTCTTTGTTCTTAATTGAATATCGATTAGCCATTGTAGGCCATTTTGTCTTGAGTGAACAAATATAAAATCGTCGGCGCAATCGCAAGATAGGGGAGGGGGGACCTCAAGGACAAAGTTCAGGAAGAGAGCAAGGAATTTCGGGGAAAATGAAAACTACTCACGCACTCTGGAGACTCCTCACTCCTTCCTGACGCTTAGTCCATTATTAAGGAAGAAGGGAAGGCTTTTCGCTGTTTTAGTTGTATTGCCACCGCAAGGCCCCTGTGTCTTGCGATAGCGCCCAACGGTCTTTGAAATTCTGAAGTGAAGCTGTTGTATGGCGCATGTCGAAATATCCAATAAGAACCGACCATTTTGTCTTTTTCCTCTACTTTGGAAATATTTGAGGTACCAGCGATTCACGAGACATGGTTACCACGATGTGATCATGGTCAGTTCTTCACTACTGTCGAATTGGGACAGGAAATTCCGCACAGCACCGTTCTAATGGACGTGCCTGACGACTATCGGTACCTGTTCCAGAAAACACTAGTCGCTCTGCACTACGCGTATACGAATATTTCTGACCAATTCGACTGGTATTATAAGGTGAGATCCACAACGATAAACTAACCTCGTAATAAGCACGTTCTGGTCTCGAGTAAGTATAAAAGAGTGGTGATTGTGATCAATTATACCGCAAAATTTGAGAGCTCATCAGGCTCAAGGATAACCATTATAACCCCCCCCCCTTCAAAAGCGAGAAAGTGTCGGGTGCAGACCAAACACCACAACTGACGACGGCCTCCAAGTAAATCTGGTTAGAAGTTGTTCATAGTGATAGCTGATTTCTGGTAAATGATAGTTGTAATTAGTGACAATCGATAGAATACAACTGCAACAGGCTAATCATTTCATTGGCAGAAAACATTAACATTTTGTGAAGGCCGTCGTCACTTGTGGTGCATGGTCTGCACCCGACACTTTCTCGCTTTTTGAAGGGAGGGTATTGAAAGACACCTCCATCGATTGCTGTTTACGTGGATTGGGGGTCGAGCTACATATATAATATTAGCTCTGCTTTTGCCCCCTCCCCCACACACACACACTTCGGTTTTTTACGAATCTCGTGCGTTTATCGATAAAACTAAAAAATTTTAAAGAATCCTTACTCAAGTTAGAACTAAGACGTATGGAATCATATGTCCAAATTTTTGCTGAAATGGACCACATATTGTCTGCTTTCTAATGACAATGTCAGTTCCCTTTCTACTTTAATTGTACAACAGTCTCTACTCACTTTTAGGGCGGAAGCGCTTACCACGCGCACGGTCTGGGGTTTGAACCCTGGGTCGTGCTATGTCCGGAAATACTAAGCGTTACATCGCTAAGGGGTCAACCTCCGCCCACATATACATTAACATTTTTCAAGACTGGTGTTTTTGTTGTCTACTGCAAAAACACCCCGGCTGGCCGAAAATTTTTGAGCTAATGAATCGCAAGAAATATAACACCTATAAAGCTTACAGATGAGTTGGAATTTACTGAAAGGGCTGTTTCGGAAAAATAATGCGAGTGGAAATGATTCAAAATGGAGAAAATATGCCGCCAATTTAGTAGTCCCGTTGGAGGCGGAAGTCGTTGTATGGCAGGTGTACCGTACCAGGCGCGCACGCGTCGGAGATTGAACCCTTGGGTCGTGTGTACGTTACGGGCAACCAATTCTTCCATCCCTCCGGGATCGCTTAATTGGTACCAGACTTGTCTGGGAGGATAAAAACACTGACTTGTACATCGGCTGGCCCCCGCAAGTCATTGTATAGGCCACATCGCATTCAAACGCCACTACGAATGTACAAATGGAAGTAGAATGCGTGCCGCATCCCAAAAGGGATTGATCAACGGCAAATGCTTTATCCTTTATCCTTTTTCTTTTATCATTACGAACTTATTATAATATTTGTGACTGAAGTAGAATGAGTTTGCATCACGAAGCTACACCAACGATGAAGATCAGGGACGCTGCCGTTTTCGCCAAGGAATCGAAGATAAGGTGGGCCGGACACGTCATGCGATTTTGCGATGACCGTTGGACCAGAGCGGTTACCGACTGGATCCCTCGGGACGTCAAACGAACACCTGGACGACCGCCGGCCCGATGGTCAGACTTCTTCACGAAAGCTCTGAACGAAAGGAATGAAGGACTTCCGTGTCCCTCGAGCGAGGAGGGTCCACTGGACAACTCTTGCACGCGACAGGGACGAATGGAGACGTTGCTGGCGCCCGCTCGAGCAATTCGATGATCAACGGGACGACAGGTGATACAGGTTTGATACCAGTTCAATAGTAAGCCATTGAGCGGAGCTCATTATAAATGTCACTGTGATTTCTGACTGGTGACCTATCGCGGTCTTAGGTGCGTCACCAATGCTAGAAAGACCACCGCATTACGACCGCTTTGAGAAGTAGAAGTGTCTCCTTCAGACTGATTTGGCCAAGGAATTTCGTGGAATGACTCTCTGACAATACATTAGGGTACTTTGCGTCACAATGTGAGCGGTTGCGTGACGGGGTTCGATGTGGCTCGGGGGGCAGTCGCCGCTGCGCGCATATCACGTTTTTCGGACACATGTCGAACATTCCGCTTTTCACCCCCCTAGACTGGCTACACTCCCCTGGCTCACGGATTCCCCGCTCCGCACTGAGGTACGCGAACATGCGACGTGCCGCGGCAGCGAATGACTCCCTCCCGAGCCACATTGCGCCCGTGACGGTTTCTGGTCAGAGCAGCCGTGCTGTTTGAGCAGTTCGTGTAATACATCTCTGACCGTTGGCTGCAACTAGGACTTTAGAGCCGCGGCAGGTGGCCAGTGGGTGATAATTCCAATTGAATGCCACAAACACCACTACACTGCTGGAACCGCTTTGAGCTGTGGTTCAAGACGCGGAATTCATCAGCATTTTTATTTACGACGCCTACTCTTGACGCCCTCTTTTCACCAGCATACCCCTTGTGACTAGGCTCTCCTTCTTCGCAAAAATCAGATCGTCAATAGGGAGGGGCGTGGGTAAGTTTGTATGTTTCTTTAAATATTCCAACAAACACCTCAGCGTTTAACCCAGCGAATACAACCTCCAACAAACCCCTTTTTCAAACACCTAAACAATGGAATTCGAATCCTCACGTCGAGATTCCTAGAAGAATCTTGTTATCATGTCGGATATAACATGACGCAAAAGCTTGATGCTCGGGTAATTGAAGGGAAACAGACTGAATCGACATTTATTGGAACAATAATGGCGTTACACGTCTGACAAAACAAATATTTACACATATGTACACGATAAATAAAAAGTCACACAAATTACTCAGAAGTTTTCACTGAAGATCACGTGCTGCTCCGGTCAGCAGTGGTGGTGATGGTGATGACCGTGATGATGGAACGGATGAAACATTTCATGAATAAATCCGTGATGATGGTGATGACCATGATGATGATGGTGATCGTCTAAGACGACGACTGGAGGCGGTGGCGCATAAACGACTGGTGGAGGAACGACGGTTGGAACGCCTCCATAGAAACCCTGAGGAGGAGGAGGATAGGGCTGATAGTTGCCGTACGGGTTTCCATAGAAAGGACATAGCACTTGAGGGAATCGTGGTCGAGATCGACTGATAAGAATGAGCAGCGAACTGCTTATTTAAGGGGAATCGCTATCTTTTATCGGAGGCGATGACGTCAACGCCCATAGAAAAACGCCAGCCTCTTTCGCGATGACTCACCTGTGTAAACATCAGCCGGTATTTTAAGGTGTTCACTCGCGTGACTCAAGCAACGCCCACGCAAATAATCGGATGGTAAAGGGACCATCGGGAGGCGCATGGGAAAACCTCGCGAATATAAATCAATTCAGAAAGTTACATGAGCCATCTAAATTAGAACTCATTCATGCATGAGGCGTGACCGAATTGTGCTCAATCCTAACGTTAGCCAACGACAAGTTCTTAACGTTCGTCCAGGCAGATTATTCAAGCTTTTTGTGGGGCAGAGTAAGTCTGACCTGCAAATGGTCAAGTATAGACGCAGACTAACCTCAGGAAGGCTCTAGACTCAGCTTTTCCCAATCTTACTTAGTCCACCCAACTTTGGAGATCTAGGAGACTAAACTCAGTGGCACTAAAGACGCAGGATGATGTCGTCCAGGCAGCCAGACACTTCTTTGCTCACGGAGATTAAGAGATTAGCTTCCACGTACAGGTCGATCGGCTCCTGGGCAATCATTCTAGCGGAATTTTCCAATCTCATACTCTCCTGCTCTTTTAGCACCTTGACGACAGCGCGGCAACTAGGTTTGCCGCGTTTTGCACGCCGCAATGGACATTGTGGCAACTATAGTTGCCACACCCTTCACATTCAGTTTTTTCTTGAACGCGCCATTTCTTCCCAGGTTTTTTGTGTTCATTTTTAGGCCATACCACAACATAACCAAGAACCACGCGGCTTATAGAATGACCAAATATTCTTTAGTTTGGCAGAGGTTTTTCGGACCGGACGAAAATATCCGTTCAGTTCATTCCTCATTTTCTCTTCATTAACACGAACATGTAGATAAAAAAGAATATTAGAAGTGAGTACAAAGCTACTCGTGTGGCAAGATATGTGTTTTTACCGAAACAACCACGTCCAAAATAATTTTGAAATCACTAAAGCAAAAGTAAGTGAAACTTGCCTTTTCAATGCTGTAACACATCATTCGACCGCACTTTCACATGTGTACCTTCCAATAAGTTTGACACACCGAATATCAGTGAAAACATTTTGTCGCATCGAAGTATTGCGTATTTAAAGCTCGAAATTCCACAGATTTGTTGTGAGGCGGCGGCGCTCGCTCTGGTCACCACGCGGCTCGAAGTCGCAAAAGCGCGCGAGTCGTCAACAAGGTTACTTCTATTATCCACATCCCAATCTCGCAATCTACTCTCCAGCGATTTGAGCCGATACGTGTCTAATATTCCAGCGAAATGTCCTAATCTAAAACTATCCCGGTCTAGTACTCCCCTAATCTCCCCATCAAAACATTCGCCGATGTCCTGATCCTCGCTCCTAATTTATGAAGTCTTGAAGTATGAACGCGGTCATGTACTTAATTTGTTTTGTGACTGATACGGGGAAAAGTACTCTCATTTCCTAAATGATGAGCATTAATGCGGTCCAAGATTACTGTTTAGGCTGACGATGACACATATGTAATTATGGAGCATATGTACGAGTATCTTGCTACACTCGACCCTGAAGAGCCTTACTACCTTGGATACAACATGAGACCTTATTTGGTGAGCATTGATGTATTGATAAGCTTT
>MU892597.1:0-11980 GCA_036418205.1 Ostertagia ostertagi
AAATAAATAAATAGAAACTCGACTGCCCACTCCAAGCTTTTTTATGTCGCCACCCTCCACACAGCTCCTTCACGCCGATTTTTCCCTTCTTCACAGCCAGAAAAAAAGATCTGTAGAAGTTGTAGAATAGAATTTACAAACGGTATTCACCACAACGCCCGACGTTTCACTTCGAGGCTGTCGAGCACTTTTCTCTACGGGTTGCAAGTCTCCAAAAGGACTCCTGAAATGAAATGACTTAGAGGTGAAACTATTCAGAGTAACACAAAGTAATGGAGTCCATTTCAGAAACTTATGGCAAGCTGGTTGCTGGTTGCAATCATAACGGACAGTGTTATATAGACGAGTTGTCGCTAAGTGCGCACGGCAGTGGGATCATGTCCTGGATCGTGCGCCATCGTGACTTACTAAGCTTCCCAACCCTTCGGGGTCCGTCAATTGGACCAGACTCTCTGGCAGGATAAAACACTGACGGGTGCATCACCTAGCCCCGTAAGTCACTATGAAGCAAGACCGCTTTTGGAATGACACTATGATACTGAAAAGATTTAGGATGCGTGGCAAATCCCCAAACTCAAGGACCTATGCTGAGTTCTTATCCCTCCCTATCAGTTCCCCGAAGTATGGATGGTCGATTTGAACAATCTATGAAAAGATGTAGCTGAGCTAGAGGTCACACTTCTTAATCACACTGAACATACGAAGGTCTTTCCACTCGTTCTCCACCTGCCGTGTCTGATGGGAGATCGGGCACGGGAACGGCAAATTCCCCCATCGTCTTCGCTATACTATCTCGTTCCATTTGTTGTCGTTGTAAGAGCTCTTGGTACCTGAACATAGATTGCTCATTATTTTCTCCATATGCTTTGTTCCTTTTTATTTCCATCAAGAAGCTAAGACGAAGAAGAATAAAAGTTAACTCAATCGATGGGATTGAGAAGTGTGATTCAGATTGTCTATTCCGGCGGCTTAGCCTAGCTTTTTTCACATTGGCATAGGTAGACTGACCGCGGGCAAACGTGCAGTTATCGAGCTCGTTAGTTTCACTCGGAATCGAGGGCAAGTTTACACCTCCATGTGCTTTATTAGAGCACCCGACAAGAGGCCCGTCGCGCGGCAAGAAGGCGGAGTCAGCGGACGAGTTGCAGCGCGTGCTGTGCGATGTAGGACGTATAATGGTACATTCTATTTAACAAAAGCTAAGCAAACTCGTCCGCTGACTCTGCCTTCTTGCCGCGCGACGGGCCTTTTGTCGGGCACCTGCTTTTTTAGCACCAGTAAGTGAGTGTCCTTCAAATGTCCTTCTCCAGTTTCTCCAGTGCAACAGTTAGGCACATCAGCAGTGCATATGAACACAAACCGCTGTTTTTGTGAAACGATTCGAAACCTCAGCCATACGTTCAGTAGACTTGTTCACTGCCCTTGAAGTTTTTAGAACTTAAAGGAATCTTCCACGGAAAAAGCTCCGCCCTCATTACCACAGAAAACGATACCTTAAAGGAATTCCACGGAAAGAGTGATCATTTTGTCTTGTGTGTAGGATTAGTATTATCGAAACTAACGCTTATGTTCCGTTCTTTTTGCTATGCTCATGAGGCTAGGGGCCTAAGGTATCGTTTTTCTGTGGTAATGGAGGCGGAGCTTTTTCCGCGGAAGATTCCTTTAACAAGGAATTTTTTTTCGCTTGAAAACCCCTTCATCTTAGCGAATTTTATCTCAGGTGTTAGAGCAAAAAAAGCTTAATAGATACCCAACACACCTTTTTATCTGGATTTGTGCTGCGTACTGTCTCATTCGGTCAAGATACTGCTGGAAGTATTGATCTTGTGCTTCGTTCGCTTTTCGGCGATATTGTTGCCGTTTATATTCATATTCCTCCAACTCGCGCAGATATTTTCGCTCTTCCGGTGACGTGTGATGCCTTAAGAAAGTCGTCCTCTTCAGATTCCGTGGAGCAGCTCATCAAAAAGCAGAAAACCAAAGCAAAATCAAAGCGAGCGACATCAACAAAGGTATGGTGTCATGCTTAGAGGACAAAAACCATAAGAATTGGTGTGGAACCCGGAAATTCGACCCCCTCTTAAACCTTTTATTTCCTCATTAACGTGACACCCTCTGCTTCAGGTACTACCGGTACTGCCCTCTTCAACACTAACGCTCTTTCTGCTGAACGGCTAGAGTCAGACGGCGAAAGCTTACACATCGGTGGACGTGCACCGGGGCCAGTAAGGCCCTACTGGACCGCTGGTGGCATGCCCTTTCTTGCAAAACGCCTATCGCCCACTTTTACGAAGACATCCTGCTTTTTGACTATACGTATCTTTCCCCTTTTTCAGTCCAAGACCTTATCGTAATCCTGCCACAATATAACCAATCTATCGTAATAAATGTGACGCCGCAAAGCTTGAGGAGTATGATAGTGCGATTCGTTGGTGTGCACAGTCTGGTATCTAAGCGACCACCACCGCATCTTTCAAAGAAGCATGCCAATTCGTGCAGGCACACATGCACTATCACTGGTAGTTAAACGAACCCAATAATTTTTGGAAGTAAGAATAGGGGCCGTAGTTGGTATGTCGTCTTAGACCCTGTCCCATGTGGCGGTCGTTAGTGGATTGCCGCGGAAAACCCTGGCTTAGAAGACGAATTCACGATGATAACGAAGGTGAAAGAGTGGGACAACTGCATAGGTTGGGAGACAGGCGGGCCTCCTGGTTGCTGAACGAAGCGCAGTGGGCAGGCAGAAAGATACGACCTCGGCGATATAGCATGGCTCACTCTTGGCGCAGTCGGCGGGCCCGCCCGTCGACCATCTGATCACTCGCCGCAGGTCTACACGTGACGAGTGAATTAGATTAGCAGAAAAGCGTAGTGTTGAAGAGGGCACAACGATGAGAGTCGCATCAATGCGCAAATCAACGGGCAAGGAAGGGGTCTCATTTCAGGGTTTCGGGCCGTTTCAATGGTTTCTTCTTCATCCCTGCTCCACTGACCACTCTACCCTTATTTTCAATGAGCTAACTTTTCATCGTAATTCTGCTTGAATTTCAAAAGGTCATGGTGTTAAATTTTTGTTTCAGTCAAAAAATCTGGCCATGACAATTTCATGTGTTAGGAATTATGGTGCAATCTGTTTCCCTCCAGAAGAACATCAAAATAAACATACTAACCTATGCCGTTGATACGACACGTGATGATGTTCGACGCGACTATCAACAGTGTCTCTGAAAAATGAGTTTTAATTAACAGTTTAGCCAAGCCAAATCCAGCTTGAAAAAGCTACTCCAAATCTCTTTTGGCTTCATTCAGAAATGGAAGAATGCTGTGCTCATTAAAAGTGTGGTCACTCGTCGAGATCTTTGACGAAGCCATTTTTGAAATACTAAGTTCGCTGAGTACTCACAACAACCACTGTGGAGAGCTAATCTTCTAGTTAACAGTCTTAGCATGCTGTCAGAAGCAGCTGTGCCTTTTAAAGGCGATCTTTCCTTGACACTGTTGCGAAAATTCTCCAAAACGGTAGCCACTTACAACAAATTCACTCTCATTTCTTTCAGACTTTAGCCAACGTTTCCGCTTACAGCTGTTTGCAAACAAAACTGGAGATATGATTCGCAAAAATGTGTGAACGTGCATATTCCGAAAATTTTCCTCAATTCATTTTGCCACAGGAGTCATTTCTCTGCATGCACCTTCTAATAGGCCATCTCCTGGAAGAATTTATGATCATAACCAGAAAGTACGAGTAGAATAATAGGTCCTATACAAGTGGAATGGCATTTTCGCGCATGTCAAGTGACTGCCCCCCCTCACCCCCCTAGATTGGCTACACTCCCCCTGGCTCACGAATTCCCCGATTCTCGTGACAGTATAGTAGCGGGCAGCAGTCCCACTTACATACATTTCTGTTCAAAAAATGCGGCGTGCCCACCCTACTTGTATAGCACCGAATTCTATTATAAAATTTTTGCCCAGATGTAGGATAGAGTGTATGTTCTCAACTGTAAAATGATACGGAGTTCAGATTCAAGTGAGGGTGTCTTCAGTGAACACCAATTTAATGCAGAGTTGTATGCAAATTTGTTGACTCGAATCGATGATAAGATCAAAGAAGTGTCAATAAATCACCTGCCGATTGGTATGGGATCTGGTGGTGGCGTGCGGCTATCGGCGGCAATACCATAGAGAAAACATATCCAACTGAGCCGAACAAGCGTATTCATTGATAGTGCCTGTCGGTTGGTAAATCGTAAATGTCGTATATGAACAGCCTTCTCGAAATGAAGGTCCAAGATGGGCAAGTAGAGTAAATATTTGAATGAGAAAAGAGAGAGAATTAATGGAAATATGTGGATGAGGTAGACTCAGGATCTGTCTTGACTCCTTCATTATGAGTTATCTATTAACGATTCCTTTCAGCTGCTTTTTTATATACTCATGATGTGCTCGGCTTGCTGTAACAAATGCTTCATCCACGACTACTAGGGAGATTCAGACAAAGCAAAAGATTCTTACGCTCTGTGCAGCAACACAATAAATAAGTGGAGGGGCACGACTGGCAAAAGAAAAGCGAAAAAAATGCAAAGAGAACTGTAGTGAAGGGTTCGATTTAGAATTTCACAGCCAAAAGGGTCTCAGCTCTAGAAGGGGTGCGCTATGTACGTTGCTTATGGTGAGGTGAGGCAACAATGCCTCCATTGAGTAGATGGCATTTGAGGAATTTCACGGACGGGAGTCAGAAATGATTATGGCCTTTTTAATATAGTGATCACGGATTCCTTCAAGTTTCAGCAGTCATAGATTGAAAGTAGAGCTTTCTCCGAAATGGCCGGCTGGTGGGAACGAGACTGACTACATTTGTCTTTATGCGGGAGTGTGTGTGTAATGTGTGACGACCTTCTGCATTTGTTCGGCGACTATTGAAACACCCATAAAACATCTACCCTATAAGGTGGTTTATCGCGTGGTTTCGCACTAAAGCATGAGAAAGTTCTTCGTGGCTGTCTTCCAAAAGCTAGCTGGCGCAGTCTCGCAAGAAGGCTCCGAGAGTTCTCTCTCACATTGACCACCGGGTATCACCTTCTCCCAAAGGGTTTGGGTAGCGAAGCGAGTGGTACGTAAGTATTCGCGGATCACTGTCAGAATCCTCTGTTAAGGGTATGCTTCAGGATCGGACTGGTCTTGTTCTTCTCCCCCATATAAATATGAAAGTACTGGTGCGAAATAGGCCGGCAGGTTGCACGTTCAGAAAAGGGAAAAGAATCTGTCGCAAAAATAAGAGGACGCCAGATTAAAGTCTACTGTGGACGGGAAGAATTGGAGCAGTCGGAGCTGTCTTCGCCAAGGCCACTAGCATCCTCTTCTGCTATTACTATTCATTGACGGGAGGCCAGGCTGTGGCTTTCCTTTAGTGGTCCAGACAGAATCCTGCACAGGACTTCAGTCTGGCTCGTTTCTTTAACTTCACAGTGAGCCTTCTGCGGAGCAATTTTTACAGTAGTCCATTAGTGGTGGAACAAAGTGCAATGGAGGGCTTTTTTTGCTATTTGTAGCTGTACAATCAAATTAACATTTCCCGAGATCATCGACTTCGCCGATGCATTGAAGGTCAGTTGGGTGGCACACGCACACGTCATATGATTCGGCGACGACTGGACCTGGGCACCATCCGCTGGACATCTCGGAAATGCAAGGGATTTCGGGACGACAGTGGTGATAAATCTTAGCCAACCGCTAACACAGAATCAAACTGTATACTGATGTATATACGTTTCGTGATATTAGAAGCAGTCTGCTGTGGTGTGGTGAGTCGCTCAGATGTGAACTTAAAGGCACGGGATTAGGCGATCAAAGAAACCCGCTCTGTCCATACTACCACTGGGTCTGCAACCGTGGAGGTGATGGCCGCTCTCGTGACTTCGGAGTGCCGCGCGCTACAACAGCCCTTCTGCCTACATTTAGGACCGCGCGTGAACTATGACGTCCACTCGCCGGTAGTAGCGGAAAATCAGCTTGAGTTCGGTAAATCAGCTCTTTCACAGAGCCAGCAAATAGTTATCGTTATTACGACTCATTAAGACATGCACTCCTCCTAAGCCAGCTTCCTTCCCCGCATTGGGAGAGAACTTTTATTTTCGGCTTTGTCCACGACTTCCTCTACTTTCTTCTTCACTAGGGTTCCATTTCGAATCTCTGCACTCTACTTTATAAGCGTCAAAAAAACTCCCTCCGATCCGACTCGTGCCTTTGAAAAAACAGCCCCAAATGAAATTAGTGAGGTGACAGAGATCGATGAAAAATTGAGGATGTCAAATTGATTTGAAAATGAAGAAAAGGTTCGAAACAAACCGTCAGAGAAGTCTTTCTATCTCCCTTGAATGAGCGAGTGGGTGTCGGACGAGTTGTCTGGACTTGCTTGCTCCATGGCTCCACTGACTTCGCGCGTATGCAAATTAGCCGCTACGTCGTAATCCACGCTGGCGTCTCGCTTGGTTTGTGCGAGGCTTCTTATCCGTAAGTTCGTGTTATCGCCCATCAGACAACTTTGTAAGGTCTAGCGCCACTGTCGCGCACTTTCGAGCCGCGAGGGCGGCATATTTGTGATGCTCGTGGGCTACTTTGTCCCACCTACAGATTGGATTCTTCGACACTTCTCGATTTAAAAAGAAGTGGCAAGTGCTCCTTTGCCCCTGGCTCCTTTAACACATTGACGACCGCGCGCGTTTTGGCTTTTTTGGCCGTGTGGGACCGGGCCGATTTTGCGAGTGCGACCGCCGCACCTCGGATCCGTGAATTTTTATTGATAACTTTTTAAAAAGCACCAGTGGTACAAAAACATCTCAGTAACAGTCAATGCGTAGAAGGTAATAGAGTATATAGTGACGAAGTTCCGATTAAAGAACATGTAATGGTAATGAAAAAGGAAACTTTAGTCATTTTATCTGTAGTGGATGCCAAAAGCTCTTTTGATGTGGTTATACCAAGTGAAACATGTATTTTTCTGTCTCTTTAGATTTGCATTTACTTTCACTACCCTTTTTTATTGACGTGTTCATGAGAATAGCATGAAAACTATTAATGAACCAAGCCGCCGGTTTCGGTGAGCTTGGAAAACTTCTTCTAAACTGGAGCATATTTGAACAAACAATGACCTATGTCGTTCACAATAATGTTATGTTCTAATCCATAGAAGAGAGACAAACAATTCGGGAAAAAGCTGCGCATGCCCTAGAAAAAGGGATGATAAGGGTGAGACGCGGTAACGCGTCTCAATGTCGTCAATGTGTTAATAACTTATTGTAATCAATAACAAAAAAAGACCAATGCAGTGGAATATACTTTATTACACATCCATTGAGCAAATGAGTACAGTTTCAGAGATGAAAATTCCTCTTATTTCGCTACCAGTACTAAGTTCCAGCTTGAGAAAGCTCTCAAGTGAGTTCCTGTATCATGCTGGAAATTATTTATGTTACAAATCTTTGTAGGGAAATGAGATAAGCCCTCTCTTAAATATGAGGTGTAAATTTCTCAAGACAATGCGAAATTCTAAGTTCACAGAAAATCAAAGAATCGAGAAAATACAACGAAACAAGTATTAAATGCAAATCTCTCACAGATGCTTTTGCAGGATGTAGAACAGGAGATGTTACGAATTCGCAGCCCTGCACTTCCGCGATTTCATCGGACCAACCGCACAGGGTTTATTGGAGTATTTTATCCCAGAAAGCAGACCAGTATGCCAATTTATTTTGAAGAAAGACGTTTTTGTATTCAAGAATTCACAACAAAGACTCACTTTTGCCGTGAATTTCTCATGTTGTTGTGGATTAGGCGTGTCGTGATTTTTGACATGCGTACACTGATCCAAAAAATGGATCACCGGTCAATGGAGACATCGTGATAGTTTTTACGAGGCGGCAATTCACACCATTTTGTAGTCCTATGTAACTGCTGTGTGGACTCATTCATTTGACATTTAATAGAAGAAGCCAACTTGTGTGGAATCCAGTTCGATATAGTTATAAAGATTGACCAAAAGGACATGCATATGGTAATCCTTTACGTCAATCTCTCTAACAGGAGTTTATGATCGAGTAAGTGACACAATATCAGAGGGAGCGCCCTAAGTTACCCCTCAGTCTGAGAAAAAATGCGAAGGTTAGGTTTGATATTCAACGAAAATCCGTCCAACTCCCATGCTTTTGGAATCACCTGGTTCATCCGTAGATGACTTTGTTGTAAACATCAATGCACGTCATCTTGTAGAGAGCACACGGGATCGCATATTTTGGGTATTTGAGAAGTTCCGGATGAAAGCAGTACGTTCGTGCTCCGCGGTACATATTCTTGCATGCCGACTGAATCTCTCTGATGTAGATGTGAGACTCGTCCTGAAATCAAAGCCACCTATTGCTATTTCAGTCACAACTATTGCTATAATGCCCTACGTCCAAGTTGGCCGCAAATATGCGCTGGACAATAAAGGAGTTGGCCGGATTTCGAGGGGAACGGTCAATTCAATCGTCAGCCAATGAGGTCACGCCGCTCACGCGGCGAGCATCCGTCGCGCGCGGCAGTTGGAGCGGCGATTTCTGTGTGGACCTTGTCTTAACCATCCATGTCCATAAGTTGGCTAGGTGACTGATAAGATCAGAGTGCTAGACATCAGCCAGCAAGCGTCATCTTAAGATCTCCGCAATGATTTAAGCCTCACAGTGCAAAGGTTGTGCCATGTAAAGGTTAGTCATTTTGAATTTAATTCTTGCGCTTATTAATCAGCTGCCTGTTAATTTCTATCAGGAGTGATAATCTGGTTCAACCAGAAAGAACATCACGTTCCAAGACACAGAAGAACGGTGAGGAAGGCGCTAACATAAGCATGATAGGATAAGTTTGTAATAATGGCAAGGGCGAAAGAAACTGCATTTCAAGGGGTTAGGTGATTCCTATTTCATGTTTCATGACTGAAAACTTCATCTAATCTTACATTCCCCAATGTTTTGGATGCTGAGTTCTTTGCGAATTCGCCGCGTCATCGCGGGCTGCGGCGGCTGGCGCGGCGACCTAGCCACTGCCACGATTGAATAGTCACGCACCCCCCCCCTTCAGCCATCCGTGATCACTGTCTTTATCGTGGAGGTAGAGTAAAGTGTACTGAAAGTGATCTTAAGGCAGAAAATTCAAAAATAACCGCAAAATGCACCGGAAGAAAAAGGTAGGGTCCTGTTTTTTCAATAGGGCGCCCCTTGATGCCATATAGGGCGTGCTGGGCGAGTTTATCGAAGTTGCAAAGGCTCCAAGTGATTCAGTGCTTGGGATTGCATCCACTTTGCTCTTTTGGGCGTTTCCAACTCGCGCTTCTTCTCAAGCCAATTGGTAAAAGATCAACGCTACGCTAACCTAATTATGCCTTTGAAGAGAAAGTACCAAGTACTTGGGATAATGTGATACGAACTGTACGGCCATGCACCTTCCAACATAGCCTTGCGAGCCGCGGTACTCGAAACCATCGATCCATATGGCAAAACCCGGCTTCATATAAAAGTAGCTCACCTCTTTTTTGAATGGCACTGGCTCGTCAGGCAGACTCGTCCCTGGGCACCGCTCTTTATATCGAATGCAAAAGTCGACTGCCTAAAACGTGAAGGTTCCGCTTTTATTCCATGCGGGTGCGAGTCGGTTCTTGACTTAGAGTATCTCGTCCAAAACTTTCATGGGCGACTTTTCGCAGAGGAAAGTGCAAGTTTTCTGATTAACACTGTAAAAGTGGTATGGAACTGATAGCGATTTGCTCAAATGTCGCTCACTCCGCTAACCGAGTCGCTTAATTTATGAGTTTTTGGTTGAGTTTTTAGGTAGAGATAAAAATTCACGAGGTTTTTTTTGAGGAAAGCTACTTTCGAGGAGATCGGCTTTGCTTCAAACAGAAAGTATATCATTCCTTCAAGTAAATCTTTGATTAACTTCCTCGAGGCATTTTAACCATGATCTGTTCACTCACCTGTTCTGCATAGGTTTTGAATCGGAACGGCTTTGGGCAGACGTACTGGAAACGTTCCCTCGATTTCTTGCAGTACGCTGAGAAGTCGATTTTGAGTTCACTGAAACGCGAGATCTTATAAAGTGACGTTTTATCTGGGATTTAGCCCTACCAAGCGCCTCACCATGTTTCTCCTTCGGGATTCAAAAGTCATTGGATAGCTGCAAGGTCAGTATAATGTAGGGAACGCGCAGTGCAAAAGTTCGTCTATTTCGGAGAATTTCTCAGACAAGTCCAGAAGTGGTGTCCAACTAGAACCCGATCCCCTCCCACTCCTACAGAAGACTTTCAGTGATGTGCTCAGCATCTTGACCATTGCACCTACCCCTTCAAACATTAGGCGGTTGAGTGGGTGTATGTGGTAATTGGTCCACCGACGTTGAAAAAATCGAGAAAACCGAGAACAGCCAAAAAGCTTCGACATCCACTGCACTGGTCGCAGGGAGGGAGAGTTTTCGCCTCGCCCATTCACTCTTTCAGGAGAACGGCTGATCAGGGAGACTCCGTAGAAGTGGTTCGCAAGCCACGCCGGCGATCAGCGCATTATTTCATTTGATTTCAATGGTTTTGACATTTTTTTCTGCTGTCTTGCTTTCTTATTGCTGGACGCAAATACCCCAAATACGTCTATTATTAAGCACAATGACCCCTACCTATCCGAACGCGGAATGCACCCCAACCCTGCGAAGTACGCGATAAATCTACTGATTTTTGGCTGGTACTGCTAAATAGAGGAGAAAGGGGTACCGGGCCACTTAGGCATTGCATCACACAGCCTCTTGTTGTTAGTTTTAGTAGCTGAACAGATTTCATGGCAAACCTACGTTAAATGGGTGAACAAATTTGTTTTGAGTGTTTCAGGACACGTTTCCACGAAAGCGTCACAGAACTCCTGAAAAGCAATTTATAATAGATACAATTAGTGCTAGCTGACAGAAGCCGATATGAGTGGAGGTGCAAAAATCACCTTCGTCTCTTCGAAAGCTTGCGGCAGTGGCGGTGTGAAGCAGACCTGATCGTACTCGGTTTTCAAGGTTTTGCAAGACTGAAATGACATTCTTGATGAACACAATGATTTCTGAGAGCAGATTCAGTGAGTGAAGGCAAAAAGGGCCGAGCCCTCCCTTACTGGATCGTCTCCCGTTTGTCGAGCCAGTCTTAGAAACTTCTGGTCCTCATCCGACAGCTCATCCGCACGAATCCACTTGGATCGCGTTCCTGAACAAAAATCACTTCTGACCTGAGAGCTATAGCTGCTGTTCTGAATCTTCGCTCATCTAACCCTGCAGCAATTGAACTAAACTACATAACTGCGCCAAGAAAAGGGCAGAGAAACAGTGTATTGTGTAGAAACGCCCCTCCCCCTTCTGCACAATGAAGTGAAGTGAAGTTGAAATACTCGTAAAAGCATGGAAATCTAAGTGGGTGCTCAAAGAACCATTACTCATAAAAAATCACCGTTGTTCCTTTCCTTGGTCCGCGAGGCACAGCCATTGAAAGACCTGTTGATTTTGCATATTCTATCAATCAGTGAAGAGGAATGGGTCACATGTAGCGCGCAAAACAACACAATCCATCCTCGAAATGACATCAGCTGCCTGTCCCTAAAATACGGACATTTATATTGAATACGGTACTGAATACACTGGTCTCCTGATTTGGAAGATTCAAAAGGAAAACAGAAGAAGATGTGAAGATGTGAACTTCAAATAAAACCTGAAGATTGCGAATATTATGTTTGAAAGTTATTAAGAATTACTAAAAGTCGAAAGGTGATCAGTGCAGTCACACGTGCGTGCGTATGAATCGCGATTACACCGTGAGAACCAGTTCAAAGGATCATCGCTCTTGGTGTTCCTTCGTTGACTGTTACAATCGAAGAAGGTGTCCTCTAAAATTACTGAAGGGAAACGGGTACCCCACAGGAGGCCCGTCGCG
>MU892598.1:0-11296 GCA_036418205.1 Ostertagia ostertagi
CACACATTCGATAGCCCCTAGTGCACTTGGATACCCACATGAACTTCTTGATCCGCGCTGGTCACTGATTTCATCCTCCCAACATCAAACATTCTCGGAAGTCAGCCTCCTCAGACAGAAGTCAAGTGCATCGCGAACATGGTCGTTCACTTTCACGGTAACGCCAGCGCCGCCCTCAGCGCTCGGAAACTAGCCGAAATGACGCAAAGCACTAATCGTTTACGCAGACCCCTCTATTATAAAACAAGACATGCAGAAAAGGTTGCACACACGGGACCGCCCCAGTCATATAAAAGCCGGCCGTAACTCATCACAAACTGCCGCATATCTCTCCCAAAATGTTATCATCCGAGCGTAAAGCTGTCCTTGTGCTGGCCACCACCTCTCTGGTCACATTTGGTGCTATCATCATCGTTGGTTATATATTCAATGATATCAGCAAATTCTACGATAACTCCATGGCGAACATCGTCGAATTCAAGGTATAATTTGACTTTCAGTTCATATTTTCTACGCAGGCTGAGCTCTTCTTAAAGGCAGCGATTACGATAAAGTGGAAGCATCGGGGAAGCATATGCACCACACGAATCAGTTACTTGGCTGCCAGGGAAGCGAGGTGTAGGCGCTTTCACGACGAAAGGTGCGCTGGTTGCTGAGCAGGACTTCGAAAGCACTCCGCCCCCAAAAGCGATCCGCCCACTAGTTTAGTTGGTGATTTGGACGAGCTGCGTTGCCAGCAGCGGCACAACTGGAGCAACTCGATTGGAGCGTGGTTTGGCATGGTGTTACCAAACGCGTTGCGCTGAACTCGTTACGCCCGCTTTCTGAGCTGTTACCTGTTCATGAGTGAAAACCAACGGCCAAAAAAGGGGTCCCATTTTGCGTTTTTTTGACGGATTTCTCCTTTTTTCGCGCCACTGGCGTACCACTGAGCACCACTGCCACGTCCCACTAAACCTTTCTTTTGCGATCTTCCTTCGCTTAAGGTGTCATCACTAAGTGCGCTGGCCGTATTGGCACATTTGTTATCTGGCCACGGCTCTGTCATCACACAGTATTTGAGCCTATTCATAACACATTCAGTTTATGCAACGTATCATGGCAAGAACATGGTCCAGCGGCGCCATCAGGAGGGCACACAACGGACGTAGCCTTCAGGAGCTCTTGAACGATTCAATAACGAAGAGAAACCAAGACTGCAACTGCGCACCGCGAGCAGAGAAATGCCCTGTAGGACCTCAGGGACCACCGGGAGAAGCGGGGATCCCGGGAGAAAACGGGCCACCCGGAGAAGCAGGTAGACCGGGAACGCCAGGAATATCTATCACAACGTCATCGCCTGGCGGATGCGTCCAATGCCCCGTGGGACCACCAGGACCACCGGGTAATGATGGCGAGATAGGCTCACCTGGACAGGATGGACAACCTGGATCTTCCTATACGGGCACAGTTTCTCCAAAACCAGGTCCACCGGGTCCGCCGGGAGATGCCGGTATGCCAGGAGAACCGGTCGCTCACGGATACACTCTGAGCTTCCCGCAACAGGACACAACGACAGCGACGTTGTCTTGCCCGACCCTCCTGGTCCACCTGGACCTCCTGGACTTCCCGAGATCCTGGTCCACCTGGAGACATTACCACGAGTGGAGCTGGCCCGCAAGGACCACCAGGACCAGATGGAAAGCCCGGGAAGCCAGGACCAGACGGACCACCTGGACCTCCCGGGGAACCGGGCAAGCCTGGCGGTGATGGACAATACTGTGCCTGTCCTCAGCGAACATCGGCTGCAGTAGAACAAGAACGTCAACAGCTTGGAGCTTTGGATAACTCCGCTGCTATTGGACCACGTTCAGCCTCAGGATCGCCAACTAAAGGTCTCAGTAGGCATCGAGCTCTACTGAGAAAGTTACGACGTCGACTGTCAAAACAAACCGGATTTGTAATGGCACTTTCTTGTGAAGCAATACAAAAGGAATATTTCCCAAACAGACCATTCAAATCGAAAATGAATGTTTTAAATCATTTTTGTATTCGCACTCTTACTGAAGAGTTCTTGAGAAAAACAGGACCTCGAATTCTGGATAACTAGTAGAGTGTTGATCTACCAAATTGAACAGACATTTAGCAAATTACCAAGGAGATTATCCCTTCCCAAGTTGCCAAAATTATCAACTCTATTGAAACGCATATGTCCTGGTATAGGCTGAGTAAGTGGGATACTGTATAAGCGACGCTAAAAAAAACATAGCTGGAAGTTTTCTTATTCGAATTCTCGAAAACAGAAGACTATCTCTTCTATTCCACAACCCCAGGGCCAATCTACCCTCCTCTAATCTCATCTCAAGGTGAAGAGCAGTGAGTTAAAAAAAACCCTTACCCCCTACCCTTACGCTCGACTTCCGAAAGTTTGTCTACAGCCAGAGAACCTTGTCAACCTGTCACGCTTTCAAGAATTTCGCCCCCCCCCCCAACCCCAAAACTACGACCAGAACTATGATAGTATGACGAGGAGCGCGGAGGGTAATGAGGGACAGGTTATCTAACGTACCAGGTTTGGGCGCCACTACCCCTATTTGCACTCTTCCTTCAACTGGGGCAATCACAATATGAAATCATTTCTTTCTGGGAATTTCGACTTGTCTGTCTATACCAAGGGCAAGCCCGGGATGAAAATGGTGTATAAGAGCTCTTCTTAGTGATGACTGAGCTGCGGAATGATTGGAAAGTGGAGAGGAAAGCAAGAGAAATCATCGGAAACGCTAAAATTAAGGCCTTAACCTTCAGTAAGGTCGGATGTGGTACGATGGCGAGACAGGGCGATCAAAGAAGACAAAACACGCGAGAGAGCACGCCGTTCGAGAGAGCACGCTGATCTCTACATCAATCGCGGTGGGTGGGAAGCGTTGCAACGGGGGTCGATGGTTGCAGGCCCGTAAGGATTAGCGCCCTAATCCGCGCAATTTTGCGACGCTGGCATGATCTATGTAGGTACGGACCCCACAGTTTCCCTCGCGGTATCCTTTCTACCCGGCTCAGGATTTGCCTTCAAGACACACAATAATTACCCAGCGACAGCAGTGATTCGCTGTAGCTCCTAATCAGGGCAAAATGCTAAAAGCTCATCAATTCAATAGCACGAGCACGTCCCTCGCGCGAATTATGACCGTATCTGTTGATCAGCTTCGGTCTTCACGTAATCGGAACCTAACCTTTTCAACTCTCGAACTACAACTTCTTCAAAATTGATTACCGATGTGTTTTGCGTAGAAACTATCGCTTATCGATTAGCTACAACTAATCATCTACAGCTGACTGCATCTCACTTCTATTTGATAGAGCGAGCATGTGCGCGTTGTCGGCCCCCTCTTATCATCAAACCATGTCCGCAAGGAATGTTTTTTGAAAAATGATATGGCAAATTTATCAATGTTTACGATACACGATTTGAGGAGTAGATGTGAGTGTCGGGAACTTAAAGCAACAGTTCAGGAACGGTTTCGCGGGAAAAAACCACCAATAATGAAGTTGTAGATGAAAACCAGACGATTAATGTATGAAAAACTGGAAAAAAACGTCGGGGAGGGTCTTAGACAGGTACTCTCCCTCTGCCGCTCAGCAATGGATAAAGACGCACGTTGGACGAGTTGTCTGAACGTGCCCGCTGTAAACGCGCTCCATTTTTCAATCAATTTTCCCTGTGGTCCCAAAACGAGCACGATTGCCGACGCGTCCAATGACGGCCGGCAAGGGGGCGGGATTGGGGAAATCCCCAAGAACACCCATGTTTGAGGGACTTTCCACCCTGTTTTTGAGTTTCTGAGGTAAGTTCGTTTATTATTTCCACTGCATATGTTCTTCACTAGGGCTCGTGTATCCCTCAGTAGTAGTGGCATTGAAATTTTCGGACCCTCCCTGAACTGTTGCTTTAACTTTTTTTTAACCTTCAATAAATGACGAGATCGGATTTGGCTTTAAATATCAAGAATAACCGCTTTACTTGAGACAGCTTGTTGTCAGAATAAGAATCACGAAGTTCCAATTTGTACAATTCCGCCATCAGCGGGCGCCACTGCCTCAAAAATTACGAAATTGTGGTAGTGCCTTTGACTACGGAAGTGGTACACATGTTTACGATTTAGTTAAAAGGATTAAATTCAAAAACTAAAGCGGAAAAGAAAAGCAACATGACTATAGCATATGATGGACTGTGGGGGGGGGGAACATAGGGAAAAACCGCTACTTTCTGAAAGACAACCAGTTTTCGCGTCATTAGACTGTTGATTCACCCATAACCACCAACTATGTCACTCTTTTTATAAGCCTTACGATAGTTTTATACTCCTTTGAATGAGCCATATTCCATACCTGAAACCCAAAAAACTGTCAAATTGCAGCCGGTTATGGTAGGCTTTCACTATGAACATGAAACCGTTTATTGTCAATCAGCATTTAATGAGCCTGCAAAAAGATGATTGATGTCAGAGATCAATGGCAAAAGTATATAATTACCCTTTAAAAGAAAACCCTTAATCGACCGTCCATGGACCGGTGGTGGGGCTTTTTCACATTTGTCAAACATATTCGCTCTTTTACGATACTATCCAGTGGTAGTAATGGCAGTTCAAACTTTCGCCCTTTTTAGGGATTGGCAGCTTCGATATTCAGCAATTTCGGGATTGCGCAGATGGTCATCATTCCCCAGCTGACGAATCGAGTACTTTGGGAAACATTGGACACATGCAATATGCATAAGATTTGGTTAAGAGGAACTGATTTCCATGATTGGCCGGCAGCCCCGCGCGCGGCGCGCGTTCCGACCCCCGCGCGCCCCCGCGGGCCGGCCGCGCACCCTAAAAACAAAACCCCCCCCCCCCCTGTTGGGTTTTAGATATACCTTTGAGCCAAGTCCAGTATGATGTGTTCTCCAGAAATGAGAGTGGACTTCCCTAGTCGCAGGCGTATGAGCTAGTCAGAACAAACATTCAGATGGATCGATCTTGGAGTCGATTCTTTCATGGATAGGATCCGAAAACGGGGATTTGTTTACAGGACTGTGGGAGTGCTGGTTGTCTTTGAGTGTCATAAGATGCATGTAACTATTCGTCATAGAACGAAAGTCAAGAAAGAGATCGAATTGGCATAGCTGGTGAGGGACAGATGGAGCGTCGTTGAAGTGCAGACGACGCGGCGACTGGCAGCCAACTTTAGACCTCAGCGATACAGCATGGCTCACTCTTGGCGTGTTTGGCGGGGTACGCCCACCGACGGCTAATCACTCGCGAGGTTATACGTAGGCGAGTGATTAGATAGCAGAGAGAGCGTAGTGTTGAAGAGGGCACGCGATGATGAGGTCGCATCAATGCGCAGATCAACGGGCAGGGAAGGGGGTCCCATTTTTCGGTTTCGGGTCCGTTTCAAATGATTTCTTCTTCATCCCTGCTCCACTGACCACCTCTACCCTTATTTCCAATGAGCTAATTTTCATCGGTAATTCTATCTTTAAACAGATTTTTGAATGGGGTCGATTGATATGTTATGGCGACGGCTACTATCACGTACTCAGCGATAAAGGACGCGTCGGTTAGTGGAGGTGGCGCAGCGACCATGAGGTCTGCCGATCCCCTCTTCAAGAACATTTTTTCATGGAATCTCTATTCAGCTGGCCTTTAGTCTTTGCTAATTTAGTTGGGGGTGCGGGACAGTGCGCGGCAAGGACGCTGTTCGTCCGAGTTCCTCGAGGCTTTAGTACGCGGATAGCGCATTTTCAAACTGCAATATGGCGAGGGAGATGTAACTTCCGAATCCCTTGGACTAAGCCTTAGAGAGGACAGAAAACAGAGCGCCGCACCGCCACGTGGCCCGCCCCCTCCATCCCCCCCCCCCCCCCCCCCCCCCCAACAAGTATAGCACCGGGGTTGTCTTTTCAACTGGATCTTCAGAGCAACAATAGCATAGTATTGCCTATGAAAAACATTGCTTGGATGGCCTTCTCACGCAAATAACTTTAGCCCCTTTTCTAGGAAGTGAAACGCCAACGAATCGAACAGTACGCAGTAGGCTTTCAGGGGTGGCCAAACGCTGTGTTTTGACAGATGTGTAGCAATAACTCCTATCAAATCCGCTCTACGATCTCGAATGGTTGGAGAATCGATTAGGTCCTTATGGAATAAAAACGAGGATCGGTAGTGGGGTAACAGTAACATAGAATAGTAGTTGTGCAGTTAGTGACACCTGCTCGAGCCCTCAAATAAGGACAAGTGCTAAATAAGGAGAACTCTAAATTGGCGTTCTCTGGTAAAAACCGATACCCCCGTGACGGTTATCGCGAAGGGCGATGAAAGTCTCCACTCATTTCACGCTTGTCACAGAACCACTCTTACGCACTGCCAAAAAAGCTGTAGGATAATCTTGAAGACTGTTTCAAAACTCGGATAGAACCACTTTTCCTGGCTAATTTGCTGCCCTATAAAAGGGAAAGCATCCGTTTGTAGGCTGCAACTATGCCAAATGAGCTGGCGATTGTCAACTTTGCGTCTGCGGCCAGCGCTAGCCTACTGGTTACTGTATTATTTGGATCTGTATTCATCTATAAGGATCTCAGCAATTTTTTCACAACTATCCAGGATGATATGACCGAATTTAGGGTAGGTTTTTGTTATATTCTTGTGAGGTGACATCTGGCACCTGAAACGATACGCCGCATTAGTTATGAGAAGAGTAGCAAGAGCGTAGAAATCAACTGCAAGGCCATTTCGACCGCGTCATTTTTATGGAAAATACTGCGTTTATGGAAAAAGAGCTTAAAATACTTAAAATGAAAAATGCAACATTTCATATGCCATCTTTTAGACGATTTCGAACGCTGCGTGGACAAATATGGTCTCGAAACTGTCGAGAAGAACTTTTAAACAAGACATTTTTCATCGGAAAAAGAAGAGTAGCGATAACTGCGACTGTGAATTTGTACACGAATGTCCAGATGGACCCAGAGGACCACCTGGAGAACCTGGAGAAGACGGGGAAGAAGGAGATCCGGGTCTCCCTGGAAAGATGGCAAGACGCAGATTCCCGGAGCACCAGGTTTCTGCATTCGATGCCCGCCTGGTGAACCTGGAATTAAAGGTCCTCGCGGCGAGGAAGGACCGAATGGGTGAACAAGGTGAACCTGGAAAGAATGGCATGAATGGAAAAGACGGAACGGATGGTTTTCCAGGTGAGGAAGGAGACGCAGGAGATCCAGGATTACCAGGAATTCCAGGCACCCCAGGACGGGCAGGACGTGATGGTATGCGAGGGAGAGGGCAACCTGGACCACCTGGTATGCCAGGTCAAATGGGCTTCAAAGGAAAACCAGGTTTTGACGGTGAACCGGGCAAAATGGGTGACTACGGACCTCCGGGAGCCATGGGGCCGCCTGGAGACCCGGGATATGCTGGCCTGAACGGAGAACAAGGAGAGCCTGGACCACAAGGATACGTTGGCAATCCAGGTGGCATGTGTCGTTGCGATGACGAAGCCGCATCTTCAAAAATACATTCTGGAGAAGTTAAGGATCATTTCAGGAACCATGACGATGAGAAGAGCGCAGATGACGAAGAGTTACGCCAGTAATTCCGGTGTTCATAGTTCATGAAGACTTCTCCGAACCCTTTTGCTCGTTGTTTGTTAATTAGTGATGAAAGGAAAAAATAAATAAATCGAAAATCTCAAAGTTTGACGAAATTCAAAGTATACAGTAATCGAAGGGAAATTCGAAGTTTGTGCACAATCCAAGATAATACGTACAGAAATGACATACTGCTCACCGCTAATCTATTGCGGCCAAGCGAGTAGACCAGGGGTCGCCAGCACACGTCACGTGGCTTACAACGAAAGGTGTGGCACATCAAAAAAACTGCACTTTTTCAGAAATTTCGCGACCCCCTCCTTTAGGGTGGTCTCGATGCGACCCCCCACCACCACCATGAGACTCAGGAGGCTCCCAATACGACCACCCTTCTCCCTACCCCGACCACCACCCTCGCCATCATGGCTGTTTCTATAGTATTTGATTCTGAGACCAGTCGACACAGCCCAACTCCGCCCACTTTTTCCTCCAAAACGGCCGTCGAAGGGGGGGGGGAATTTAGACCAATGAAGCGGCAGAATTCTCTCTCCTCCCATCTATCCCACCTCTCGCTCTCACATCTACAAAATCCCCAAAAAAACCAATATAAATCGCCTCGCCATTCACTCCAACAAATTACTAATCCCACTCAACCCCTGAATGCGACCCCCTCCCCAAAACCAACCACAAATGCGACCCCTCGTTCGAATAGTGCGAACGCACGGTTGACCCTGCCACCACCACTACCAGCTTGGGAGGGAGGGCCCCTAACCACACCTCAACTCCACTCTCAACACGTTTCTACAGTATTTCATTTCAGGACCAGTCGACACACTCCAACTCCGCCCACTCATTCCCTTTAAAATAGCAATCGAGCTAAGAGGAAAAGAGGCATAAAGATGTCTTAACAAATGTCGAACGCTTCATTTTGCCCGTTTCTTGCTCAATTCATAAGAATTCCTAAAATTATTTTATTATAGAAACCAATAAAACAACCACCTCTCTATTTCCTGACAACACAACCCCTTCCCTCCTTCCCTTCCCCACCACGGCCCCTTGTGGAAATTTAAAAAACGACCCTCCCTAGCTCAAGCGCTGCACAAACCAGAAACACTACCTCCATCCAAAAATCCTAAATACGACCCCAGCTGTTCAACTTGGTACAACGGATGGTTGACTCTGCGTAGGAACCAGAGAAAACACGAACATGATGAGAGAGCGTGCACTGGAGAGAGCGGGTGAGATGAGGTGAGGTGAACGGTGAGAAGGCTGTCATTAGAATCATTTGCTGCGGTAATATGTATACCGCGTGTGCTGGTAAACTAACCAATTGTATTCATCATAACTGGTTTAATTTCACCACACGTTTCACAGAACTGATTGTGGGGCGAATGTATTGAAACAATATAGAATCAAACAACAACCACATTAATATTTTGACGACAGTGCGGGATACATATGTCCCGCACTTTCTCCCGTAATAAGCTTCTACTCAATTCAATTCCCCACGGTGTACTATTGCATTACTGCAGCAAAAACTGTACTTTTTTTTACATAATGGAATTGGGTGAAGGTCATCCCCTACTCATGAGAATAACTGGACAAGGTTAAAACCTGTCGCCCTAACGGCGTCGTCAATGATTAAAACCACTACTTCAGAGAAAAAAATGGCTCCACTTAGAGATGGAGGGAAAACCGAAAAAATCGACAAAAGAAAAATCATAAAAATAACAAAAAATAACAGAAGTGAATATAATATCAGGAAATGTGACTATGTTGAACTTACGTATGTTTCGCTACTGTTGAAGTTTGCGGATCGAAGCATACTAGAGAAGTACACTGAGGATAAGTCAGCAACCACAGAGGAATCAAGGGACTTGCCGGATCTCCAACAAAACAGACTTGAACTGCGGTAGCATCACAAAACTCTCGCGACACTAAACGGCCCAGAGAGCGTACCTAAAATAGAACTTATTAGGATCACACAAGGATAAAAAACAGCATCCGGGGCACAGAACAAATTCCCTTCGGGATTGCCGCTACAATTCTATTCCACCAGTGTAGAAATATCAAGCGTCGTATCTCTCACACCTTCGAATCTGTGGTCTTTTGGCATATCAATGGATGGATTTAAATGCGATTTTGGCGTACCACAATGGCAAATAGGGCCAGCTGCACGAGCGTTTTTTTTCACCTCCCCTCCCCTCCACATGATCATCATTTTCATCTGTCATCCCTAAGGCCGATGTCATAGTTTGCGAATCAAGCGCTTCGCAAACTATTACATCGGCCTATGGGGAGGATGCCTTGACCTAGGCGATTTTCAAACAAGGAACTGTTACACCTGTCAGATACAATTATAATAGGAATTACCAACCATATTGAACTGAAAAAGTGGGGCAATAGAATGTCTCTCGCTCTCTTACCAGATATTCAAAACCACGCTTCCTCCACCGTTCTCAATGTTGGGATGTCCTCGTTGAGAAGGATCAACTAGGTGCACAGGGCATCGTCGCTCGATCAGAATGAAATTGTCGACGTGTTCTCGCAGTCGTCTGTGAAAAAAGAAAGATTAGATGTGTATAATTGGAATGGACTCACGCTAAAAATCTCCTTGGAAAATTACCAATCTCTTTCTGAATAGTGAGCATCCGTGAGAAGAAGAACTGGAATAGCGTCATCCTCTGAGAGATAATTACGTACTTTGTCGAATGTTGTGAGATCAACAGGGAAGCTGCCAAAAATGAACCTGCAATTATTGACAATATACTCCTTGACGGGGTCTCCAAACTAACAATGTTGCTAAACAAAACCGCTAAAAAGTGAAAGAAAGAAGATTATTGACCAAAGAGACAGCTCCAAATAGGGAATAATCACCAGGTTATCTCAATTACATCCCTGAATCAGGCAAAGGTTTTGCTTAGTTCGGAATGGGAAATGGAGATATCTGCTAGTGTCATTCCTTATCCCTTAAGAAAAGAAGTCCCAGCACGAATCGTGTGAAAAAGCTTTGAGAATTGATTTGCTAGAGTACGGCTCACTGAGCACTGATGTTCGATTAACGCTGCAATCGCATTAGGGAGTGATTCAGTTATCTTTATCAAAACAAAGTCTCGAAAGTAGAAAATATGAATAAAGGAAGTCCTACCAGTGAGTTGGTTCAGACCTATAATTTTCAAAAATAAAATTGGGAAACCAAAATAAAACCAGAAATGGAAGAAACCCTACTTGACAGGAATATTCTCCGTAAGTGCGCTCAAGCAAGCATCACCATAGTGGACAATGGCGTCACATGAAGCATGTGCGGCGGCCACTTCATCGACGCAGCAACTGGAATCAGCACTGATGCAGCCTCATCAAATCCAAAGTGTTGCATAATAGAATGACTGTTTAAGGTTCTGTTTGTGAACCATGAGACTTCACTTCAATTGGCAGTTGAGCATTCATTATCCTCACCTCTTTTTGAAGAAACTGAACCTTTTCTAAATACGTTCTGTTTCTTGCAACGCGACATGTCGTAATTGCAGACTCAGTAGCAAAATTCGCTATGGCCCCGTAGGAGTAGAATCAGGAGTGCTTTTGATATTTTTGCTGGTGTACAATGCTCACTTGCACCAAGTCTGCAACTACGTCATGCTCCGTCACGGGAAATAGGTGCACTCTTGCGAGGCGGCTGGTTCGCCGTTCTAA
>MU892599.1:0-13193 GCA_036418205.1 Ostertagia ostertagi
TTCGGCTCTCCTTTTGATCTTTACTTCAAAATTATAGTTTTGTTCATTACGTACAGATTCTTACGGAGCAATGAATTTGAGTGGGCAATTACAACACCGTTAATTTTAGGCGTTGGATTGATATCTACAACGACCAACACCCTGAGCTACTCGGTGGTTTATCCTTGCACCGGTTCTGTTCTCATCAATCCACACTAATTCATGACATAATCACCAACATTTACCAAGTATTTTCAAGCTTTTCAAACAAAAACATCATATAAGAAATGGCTCCAAGCAATTTCGAGAAAAATCCAGTTTCTGCAAACGAACTCACTCTGTTCAACCTGTCCAGAAGAGTCCTCATGTCCGATCATCCACACTATCATGCGCAGGACTTCAGGGCGATGAAGAAATGGTATCAATCCTATAAAAATTTTTAACACTAGAGAAGAGGGAGAGAATCAACTAATCTGCTTGATTGATCCACAAAAATTGAAAAATAAATTCTATAAAAATTTCTAAGATAAAAAACCCTTCGCAAGCTGGCTTTTTTGAATGAGCATTCGTATAAATACACAAATAAACTAGGAAGAAAAACTTCTAAGCAAAAGATGATTGTAAGCCACTCACGTTTGAACAAGATTTCTATTTGTTCATCGGTTATAGCTGGTTTCTTCACAGAATAGTTCTTCAGTCCTTGCCGATAAACTCCCGCATGAAGCCTTTGAATACCTCCTTCTGCTGGTATTAGACTGTCTGTGCAGTATTCAGCCAACTGAAATGAAGAGTAAGCTCTAATACTTACACACACCGATTTATACCTTGGAATCAGGTCAAAAATGTAGAAGCGGAAAGCTTAATCAAGTGAGATTCAAAATGAGCTCACATCATCACGTGTCCATAAAGCTGCCAATTCACTTCTCGATAGATTCGTACGGGTGACAGCAGCAGAAGCTTCTGAAGTACATAATTATGAGGCAGAATTGATCGGGCCCTTATTGCCCTTCAGACGAGTTTTGTGTGGACAACTAAGAGTGATTAAAATTGGTGTCACCTAAATAAATTTGAAAGATGACTACTATTTTAAATGAAAACATACGTGTAAGATGAAGAATAATTACAAAAGTCTGACTGCACCTTCGGCCAAAAGCACGCACCAACCTATCTCCTCACTAATTCACGTGGGATCCCTGCCCTCGGCTTGCTGGACAATTCCAAGCGATTTCAGAAGCGCTTCCCGTAAGGTGAATGTTGTAAATAACTGACCCTCTTCGAGCGATTAGCATCCCCCAACCAATTCCAGCTTGCACTGAAGCCGCATTATCTGCGTCGTGTAGGATCGATATCGACCGTTTGTCTATTCCCTGTCCCAAGTCGGCATACTGGATACCTACGACTCCTACCCATACAAACATTGGGGGGGGGGGGAACCGCGAACGGAATATGCCAACCTTGAGTCCGCGTCGCGGTATGAAATTTTGCACGCGAAAGAAAGCGATCAAAAACTAAACCGAGAGCATGCATTCCCATTCCATGCTAATGCTTCTGCAGTATTTGGTGAGGCAGAAGAGAGGTGATAATAGCTAACATGTGCAATAAGCATGAAACCTGAAAAGATCATCTTTGCCAGAATACTGACCTCGAAGAGAAAGCATATATACACAGCAGCGGCGGTCAAACATTGGAACTTTTTTGATAATACAAAAGCATAAAACGAGCGCTTTCGCATAATTTTCCTTTCCTATTTTCATTCCAAGAACACTTGTAATAGCCACCCAAATGACACAAACGTAATGATTACTGCAAACATTGAAGAGTAGAAATCATAATGATAAGAGAAATAAAAGGTTCCCAAACTTTCGATAACTACTGCACATATGCTACAGAAAAAAAAACCTCATGGATAAGGGGTTTGAAGGAAGGACGAATTTTGGGAAGACGGAAAAACTATCGAAGAGTCGAAGACACTAAACAACAAACCTCTGCATCAGAACCACTCTGGACATCCAATAATGCGCCACTATATTTGAAAAGAATGCCCATCGCCATGCAAATACTATCCCTCGAAACAGTGCTTCTCGCTCTCTCAATTATAGATGTGAGCCTGGAAAAGGAAAATGAGATTTTCGACCTATGCGATGACAAGAAAATATTTACCCACTCGACTAAATAATTCTGCAAAGCTTTTATATGAGGAGGATCGGCCTGCAGAGCGATTTCCATGAAAGTTGTCAAGACTAGAAGATGCCGTTGAAGAGTACTGTTGTCATATTTTTCTAGATTCTGAAAATCGCATCCATTATACTAGAACTTTGCCAATCTGAAGTTTGTATAGAAGGAAATTTTGACAAAGAATGAGACTGAAAAATCTCGTGTGAGTTGATGACAAGGGCCAGAAGACAGAGGGGGCAATGGATTAGAAGTCGCCACATGTTCAAATTGAAATGCAGATGAATTCAAAGTAGGATTCCATGTTCATTTTGTTGTGCTGACTTATACCAGTTGCCATCAGGAGTGTCCATCAAATGGCCATGCACATTACGGATGAGCGCCACTTATCCTGTGTGTCGGCTTACCACTACTTTGTGTTTAAGTGATTGGGGAGTCATTGGAGCTTACTTGTTGAAGCTGGAGCGGGGTCGCCTGCAAAAATGAATGGGCCTCCTCTCCACACCTCAAACCGCACAGGAAAGGTTGCTGGAACCTCAGGGCCAAAACGGCTTCCAAAAAGAAATCAGGTGGTGGTCACTGATTTCAACAAACGACGTCCCACCATAAGTCCGTCTTGGAAGTTCGAATATATAAGTCAGTAATATCAAATACGACGTCATCCGACCAAGCAGGAGGGAGAAAGCCCCATCTTTGACGCCGTTCACGGGATGAATGAAGAGGAGCTGCTCGTTGGATATCTAGCAGCAGAAGGAGATGTTCGAGTAAGCTTTACTAGCTTCAACCAAAACTCGTATTTGAATGGAGCATAACGATCCCAAAGTAATATGAAAAGTATCCAAACACGACTTACACTCTGATCATATCGCATGCGCATCACGACACCTGCCTCTATGCCGTCGCGAAGTAGAATTAATAAGCCGTCCCCCAGTTCTCCCTTCCAGGAACCAACATGCCATCTTGTCACGAAAGTCTGCAACACCCGGAGCACGCCGGATTAGACTGGAACTCTGGAGAATTCGTCGCTAGTTGTTGTCGAAACTCTACGTGTTCTTTCACGCGCTACCCGTCCAAATGCCAGATACTTCTCTAAGGAAAATCACCAAGGCTTGACTACTTTACAATAAGAGAGGATGCAAATTAACGGCAGTTCTCGCTCTATCTACTTGCTGTCTGTAGTCTCCATGCATTTGACAAGCGTCATCATCCACAAGATTGGTAGCACAGTGGAGGGAACATAAAGTGGATAAATGAACAGATTTTCTATATTATTGAGCGAGACGAAGCAGTGTGATCGCTCAGAGCCTGAGCTAACACCCACATTTCCATTCGTATCTCGTCCACTGTGCAGACCCTGCGTAAAATGAGAACCTTGAACATCGACCCCTCTTTCGTCTCTCGGAAATTAATTGGCTTAAGAGTGCGTTAAGCGCCTGAAGCTCATCTCTATGAGACCAAAGACTATAACCATCTCGGTCTGTGATTTCCTTAAGTAATTCCAAGAACGCTTCCAGAATTCACTATTTTAGATCTAGATTACGCTTCAGACACAAAACTACAGAGACAATCACTACTAATTTGCATTTCCGCAAAGAGACCAAGCATGGCGAAACCTTGAGCACGGCTTCGAAGTTAGGTACCCGCGCCAAAAAAGACGCGCTTACTATAATCTCGGGTTGTTGGAACTATCAGGGACTTTACTGAAAAAAGAACACGGAAAGTCCTGAAAATGGATACGGGAGGTCTGCTTACCTTGTATATTTTGTGAAGCCTTCTTGTTTGAGTTTCGTCAGTGAGAGCGTCGGTGAAAGGTTTCAGGTCGTCGAACCCCAACAACAATTCATTCACCCGAAATGAGTTCATTATCTGCAAGATTGGGAAATTTGCATTCCAATTCTTTGGAGGTCGTAAATGTGTTAGGCTTGGCCGCGCAGGAGTTCCAGAGAGCTTATTGAGCAACTTGAAAAAAAACGGCACTATTCACTATTACTGCCCCAAAATCTCAAAATTTTATTTTTCGTCGAAACTTTGCCTATAGGGGTAATTCGATGCCCTGATTACGAATATGACATTCATTTTTGATGCTGGCGCCATTTGGCGCCATTGGCGCCACCTTGTCACGACGGCTGTTTTCACCAAATTCGCTGTAAACTTGTACATAGGGGTTATTTGGTGGTCCTGATTACGAATATGACATTCATTTTTGGCGCTTGCGCCATTTGGCGCCTATTTTCTGCTCGTCTGCGCCCTCGCACTGGGTTGATCGCTATCAGGACTAAGCCCTTTGGGAAAGGAGGGCTCAGAGGTGAGTGAGCCACTCACCCTGATATCACACACTTCAACTTTTGTCACATGTTGCGTGGTTTACCCACCTCGGAGTCCTCCTTCTCCAATAAGCTTAGTCTTAAGCACAATGTGTGAGTGAGAGAGCCCAGGAGAGCAGAAAATATGCGTTAGACAGCGCCAATTCCAAAAACGAATGTCATATTCGTAATCAGGACACCAAATAACCCCTATGTACAAGTTTACACCGAATTTGGTGAAAACAGCCGTCGTGACAAGGCGCCAACTGGCGCCAAATGGCGCCAGCATCAAAAATGAATGTCATATTCGTAATCAGGGCATCGAATTACCCCTATAGGCAAAGTTTCGACGAAAAATAAAATTTTGAGATTTTGGGGCAGTAATAGTGGAATAGTGCCAAAAAACTTATTGCACGACCGCATGCAGTTTCAGAACAGAACTTTTGATTCAGATAGAGAAATACAAAAAAGAATTAATCAGCAGTACATTTAGTACTTCTCGCCAAAATGTTGCCTGGATAAGCTTATGTGGTACTGGGGTGTGGGTCGCTAGAACATAACGCGACTTTTTCGAGTAAGCAAACCAGCCCTTTTGGCGTTTCTGCTGGGACCGTATGCTGAATGTTGGGGAGGGGATGGGGTCCCCGAGGTCGACGGACTACTTCAACTCGGTCGGTACGGTAGGAGAGTATGACGAAGTGGTGCAGCTAGGTCCAGCAGCTCCGCCAAAAGGGCAACAAAAGGACTAAGCCTTGGAGAGAGGACGGACCTTCAAGGAGTCCGTCAGTCCTGAGTTAAGTATCAGATTGAGGCAGTTTTAGAAAGAATTAAAGTAGTCGGATAAGCCTATATGCAATGCCAAAGCCAGTAGCCCAGCTAGGAAGCATTCTTGTATCACGATCTCGTGAACTGCAAACAACTCATTGTCACATTTATGAAGAGTAACTCAGGAAGAAAAGGAAATGAGAACATGTTGAGGCTATCGTATCCTACACGATGATGTCAATTTTAACAAGCCTTCTCTGCCGCGGTTACGAGCAAAGTTAGTACGATGTTGAAAAGTACAATAAGAGCCAGCTAAACGCGCACTTATTATGCACCGAGCATGAAGGGTATGAAATGAATTTCAAATTCGAAACGCTCGAGAAGTGAATTTCGCAGAGTGCGCGCGGTCGCGCGCGGTTCTCCATTTTGGTCCACCATTGTTGAGACTCCACACTAGTGTGGGCATGGTGGCAAGGCAGAACTCTCGCCCGGCAATCACTTTGTCTCCCGATAGAGCGGCTTCTACAGACAATGTACTTATGTTCACATGAGTTTTGCAAGGCGGCTGGACGGACGACCGCCCGTCTGGAAAACTACCTCATCAATCTCAAGTATGACAGTCGCGATGCAATCCGGTGGTTATGGCGTCGCTAGGTTTGCGGTTGAGGTCTTTAATGGAGATAAAAGGGTAAATAGCTGAAGATCCGGTCGAGAGACAGAAGACGCCGCCAGAGCAATGCCGGCGGGCACGGTTATAATTATTACGACGGAGGGGGGCGATGGTTAACGGGGTTAACGTGTTAAAGTGCGAATGGAGGGTTATTCCGCGTGAGTTAAAGGGGTCGTTGTGCGAGAAAAGGGGGCATCTTAGACTCATTTTTTTGACAATTTCGGGAAAAACTTCACGAAAAGAAGTGTGAGTTAGACAAATTTGGAGGAAATGGGAAGTTCGCTGTAGGGTCGTACCGAGCACTGTCCTAAGGGAGCGTGGTGAGGTGATTGTTTGAAAAAGTGCGAGAGTGACGGTTGACCCGCTGGAGGGGCGAGAAGACGTCTGACGGCAGCCGTGGTTCCGCAACTTCTTCTCGACCCTTTTCCACGCCTTTCTCACCACCAAGATGCATTCTAGGTCCGATCGTTCCTCCCTACTTGCATTATGTGAATCGAGTTTACAGTTATTGTCCTGTCTTACAGTTATATACGAATATGAATGTACCCTCGCCTTCAAATGACCAGAAATTGTGCAATTGCAGAAATTGACGTGGCATTAACGTGGCATCGATTCAAGAACATCTTTGAGCACACGTGATGTCACCTTTTCATCGAGAATTTAGCCACGTGTGCCACGTGGATTTCTGGCTGCATGAAACAGAGTGTACATAACCTATATGTTTCTGTAGGTAACTTATATCGGATGCTTCTGAGGGAAGTTATTACGGAATTACCCGCGGAAAAATCACGATTCTATCTCAAAGACAAATCACTGACTTGAAGCCCATCACTCAGATATTAACGGAGAGAACAAAAATGCTTTCGTTTAGCAAACATTTTGAAAACCGGAGGCCTGTGACGCCTCGAATTCTCGCGGACATCTGTCCAATGTTGGCGTTGGGTATGCAGATTCCAACTCGGTCTTTAAGTAGGGTTCGTAGGAAGCTCTTTCTGTCTCTCCTTATAGCTATTTCTCTTCTTCTGACGTCTATGTCTTTGACGATCGTTTTTGTCTATATTTGCCATTGACACTGTAAGGAGACTCTACTCTCCAAATTAAGCAGACTCCTCAAACGCCTGATACATGACCGCTCCAAGGCGCACTTCTTTCCATGCGCTCATTTTTCCCGCCCGACCTACCCTTTACCGTCCCCGAAGTGAGGTTTTCGTAGGTTTGTTTCTCCTATAAAACTGAATGTTCTTGCGTGAAACTTCGCACTTTTTCTTTAGCGACCACAGCTGATGTGTTAATGCTGGGAATTAATGCAAGGATTTCTATGAGCGATTCCTGTAATGATCAACTTCCAAACGCAGGAGAATGAGTTAGCAGTCTCTACGGCGTGCTCTCGCTTACTGTACGAGTTAGGAAGTCAAAAATAGACCTATATAGGGGAGGGGAGAAAAAAGCCTACCAGCGGCGGACGGGAGCTTATGTTGGTGACGTCACAGTGGCGTCACAGCTGCGGCAAGCACAACGAGTGGCCAGCGTCGTCGGGTCGGCACTCCGCTCGAGTGGTAGGGAGCTTGCTGACACCTGTGCAGCCGGCGGTTGTTCATGATTTGCATAGTCTACAACACGGTCGGTCACCATGAACCGCCATCGTCGGATTAAGAAATGTCCGTCAACAGAATGAGGCGCTATCACAAGAAAGCAGGCATTGTGAGGGCAACGCTCGTGAAACCGCGTCGAACATTTTTTTTTCGAGAAACGAGACAAAGCTGGTGCCATAGTCCGCGATCTTTGCGAATCGCGTGAATCGCAAAATCGCAAGTGCCCATTTGAACATTTGAAACACTGAATATGAAACAAGTAGAATCATGAACAGTCGTCATTCAGCCATCACCATCAAGCAGAAATGGCGGCGGGATTGGAGAGCACCTTGCAGTATTGATCGGGCACTTGTGATTTCTGTGATCCGTCGCGCGATTCGCGCGAATCGCGCGACGGATCGCGGACTCTGACACCAGCCTTAGGCCGATGTCAGACTTTGCGAATCGCGCGATTCGCTACTAGCGATTCGCGCGATTCGCTAGCGTCCGCGGTCGCGTTGCGGTACCAGCCAATTGAGTGATTCACTGGCCGCGACGCGACCGCAGACGCTAGCGAATCGCGCGATTCGCAAAGTCTGACATCGGCCTAAGGGGGGAAGGGGATACTTCCAGCGTGTGCGTGATTCTCATTTCCCAGACTTCGGCCAACCACCTGCTAGGCTTAGCTCTAGGGAAGCCCCGTATCTTGCTTCAGCGCCACTTTTTCTGGATATTTATTTGAGAATATGGGCTACGCACAGTAAATAGGTCGGATCCTGCTCAGAATACATCACAGTTCTTGACCTGTCTCATTTTGTTAAGTGCCAAAAGCCTCAGTATATATGACAGGTTTTAACATGTTCTCTCGCGTCACTAGATGTCCCCCCGTCGGATAACAGATCCAAAACTTGGAACGGTTTTTTTTTGGATTTTTGAATTTGGTTGTGTTATCATTCATATACATTTTTATATCAGTCCTCAAAAGATTCTGTTTTAACAGCACTGTAGCACTCGGTAGACTTCATTGTTTAGTTTGTTATCACCACAAGAGGTATGCCTCGACCGTTGCCGGAGAGCAGCAGTGACGATGATGCCCCGGAACCAGTAAGTTTTCATGGCTTCAGACTCTATCAAACACTGTTTTTATACTTTTTGGAAGAATCCCTGGCGCTATCGCAAGATACGGGGGCATTGTGGTGGCAATGCATTTCATACCACGTGAAACATTTCCTTTTTGTCAAAAACGAGAGCAAGCCTTATGTGGAGGAGGAGAGATTCCAAACTGCGCCAGCATTTCTTTGTTGCCCCGATGTTCCTTCCTCCTCCTGGGTCTAATTCTAGGGAATGCCCACGCATCTTGCGATAGCGCCGGATCTGTCTGGCGACAGCGCAGTTCTGCGTCTGTACGTCTCTAAACCAGATTTTTGGAATTATTGGCAACAAATTTCGAGGTGTGATAATCTTCGTTGATTTCAGTGTTCCTATGACGGGTCCTATGAATTAAAAAGGTAAATTAATAATGCATTGTTTTCGCAAATAAGGCGCTCATGTCGTTAGGGGGGGGGACATCAAGTGAGCCACTTAGGCTGCGTTCATAGTTCGCGACTTGGGAGATTAGGTATTTAGGATAGTAGGCGACAGGATATTAGGATAGTAGTAGAGTAGGAGATTGCGCTGACAAGATTGGATACGTATCGATTGAAATCGCTGGAGAGTAGTAGATTGGGCGACTTCAAGCGAATAGATCAATACATATCTAATCTTGTCAGCGCACTATCCTAATCTACTACTATCCTAATCTCCTACTCTATCCTTATGTCTATCATACCACCCATCACACGCAATGCTACTAAGACGGCAATCTCAATTCGAGTACGTAATCCTAATATTCTGTCAGCGCAATCTCCTAAACACTATACTATCCTTAATTTCGCCGATATTTCGCCGTCACATCACCCACTAAAATATGTTTTTCATTGTCGCGTACTATCCTAATCTCCGAAGTAGCGTACTATCCTAATCTCCGGAGTCGCGAACTATGAACGCGGCCTTACAGCACTTGGGACCAGAATTCAGGGAGGGGACTCTGGCGATAATTGAGTAGTTCTGCGTTTCTGGCCCTCTCGTTGGGCTTGTCCTAGGTCTCACCTATGATCGAACCTCCCTGTAAAAGGCAACCTGCGTTCACAGTTCGCGATCACACCACGCCAATAGGGAACATTTCACTTCATCTAATTCTGTTCATTCAATTCTATTTTAGCGATCAGGTTGGGGTTCAAGACAGAGAAGTATAGTATTAATTGACCGCACAGTCGATCGGTGTCCTCCTTACTCGCCTAAGCTGAAGCCTAATCGATAAGTAACCCATATTCCTAAAAGGATCGCTACATCAGCAATGTACACTCGCGGACTACGCAACCCTGGCTACCATAGTTCCGCAGACTGCGGAGATACGGATAATGTACGCGACAATTAGAAGAAGATCTGTATCGATCAAGGAGAGAGGACTATGTGTAGATTAGGCATAGTAGAAAGCGAGGATAAGTGCGGCTGACAAAGCTACCTAAGATGAAGTAGACCTCAAGACGCCCTTGTCTACTAAACTCATTCGATACTATCCTGTCCAGCGCAATCACTCTAACCCTACTACCAAAACCAGATACAATATCGCCACTACCTATCTCCGCGAGAGTCCGCGGTATGAACGAAGGCTCAACAAGTTATGGGATGATTTCAGGGCAAGCCGCGCTTTTTTTTGAAAACGGTTTCTTGCATATTGTAGGGACGCATGTATGGACCACAAAACCATGTTTCGTTTTCGCTGAACGGTTTTAGTAGTATCAAAAAAGTGGTGAATGATACCCTTGATGGTTCGATCCCCCGCGGCGACTAAATTTTGCAATCAAGGTTGGCGGCCTACTTCGTATGAGCTCGAATGTCCACCTACCACGATAATCAACATTCTGCTTTTGACCCTTAGCGCGATTCCACCAACCAATCCGTAGGCGCCAACCAAGTGCAAAATTTAGTCGCCCACGTGTAAACCATTAACATGTACCCTCGCCTTCAAATGACCAGAAATTGTGCAATTGCAGAAATTGACGTGGCATTAACGTGGCATCGATTCAAGAACATCTTTGAGCACACGTGATGTCACCTTTTCATCGAGAATTTAGCCACGTGTGCCAATGCCACGTCAATTTCTGCAATTGCACAATTTCTGGTCATTTGAAGGCGAGGGTACATTGTGTTATTTTTCTAGGTACACTGCTAAAACCGTTCAGCGAAAATGGAACATGGTTTTGTGTTTCTGCATGCGTCCCTGCAATATGCCTATAAAACCGTTTCAAAAAAGCATGGCTCGTCCTGAAAGACCTCCTTGTAGAGCATTCATTCAGCTGCATGCGCGCAAGAATGTCATCCCGCTACAACTGCATAAAATCAATACTCTATAATGAGTAGATCGCCGTTCTACTCAGAGCGAAGAAAGCCATGGTTTCCGGCGCAATGTGGCTCGGGGGGGGGGCACTCTGAGAAAAGTCATCTAGGACTAAGCCTAAACAGCAGGGACGAACTCCGGAGAATACGAAAATTGCTTCCGTACACCGGAGTTCCTCTCCTCTTCAAAAGCTTAGTCCTAAAACGGAGCGTTTCCGTGATTTTGACGCGATGTTGCGAGGTGCCCCCCCCCCCGGAGCCACATTGCGCCGTTCTCCTTAAATATTTGCATCAATTCAGAGCGTTTTCCGAATTGTCCTCGTACTACTCCGGCCTGACGGGTGCGACGGATTTGTCGAGCAGTGAGCTCACTTCATCTTCAGCAGAAACATCATCCGGAAGTGACGATGACGAAGAAGATTCATCTGAAGATGATTATGGTAAGGCCAATATTTTGAATTTGTATCAATTCTGGCGCTAAATTCTATAGTACTGCATTCTCATGTTATCCACTATATCTATACGCTGACGTTGCTAATTGATTTTGCAAGGTGAGGCAGGTGTGGCAGCTTGAAAAGGGCAGCCCTCCTAAACCCTTCCAACACGACGCATCAAGGTGGTTCGGAGCCCTCGTAGTCCTTTACAGACTCGCGCCATTCTAAGTGTCCTTCCCAGGAGACCATGCTGTTTCCCGCAAGCATGGTCTCTGCTCCCCGCGGTACACGGGTTCCTAACCAAGGGAAGAGGAAGTTCAAGGAGAATGAGATGTGAAGCCGAGCCCGCCTTCGGCCCAGGCTTTCTCAGAACAAGAGTCGAGGGTTCCCTTGCCCCGGCTGGATAACACCCCATGAAATGTAATAAGTGTGCTTTAGTCGGACCCCAGCCCTGGCACCCACTATACGAGACCCCTATGCAATACGCCATGGCTCACTCACGTTTATGTGCGGCAATTTTCCCGATGTCCCACATAATTACCCATCTGCCGGGATTGGAGATGCCAAGTAACCGCATCGTCCCTGCAACAGGTCATCCATCGGCTGCGAGAGGGCATCCTGCCAGCTACCCCAAGGTAGCCTGAACTCGATGACGTGGATTGGGTGTATTGAACCTAACGTGTCAGTGCTCCGAGAGATCAAAGTGCGCCGACTGACAGTGATTCCCTTCGACAGCCTCGGTTGGAGGCGGGACGGAGGGAGCGTGTGCCTTGGTCGTCCCATGCTGCGCGAACGCGGTCAAGGAGCGTGGCATAGTCAAATAAGACACACTCGGGTCATCTGACACCCTTTTTAACCTTTTAGTCTTTATTGGATTAGACAGTGTGCTAACCTAGTTGAAGGAGGCCTTTCGCCGCTGTGGCGTGAGGCATGTTGATGTCTTCTCACCAAAAAGTGTGAACTCGCACGTTCCAGCTTTTCACTCATGTCTGGCTCGCCCCCCCCCTTCCCGCTGCCAGTAGAGGTAAGAACGATTGCTCATGGCCGGGTAACAATGTCCCATCGGTCGCGAGGGACACATCGCGACAAGCTGAGCTCATAGAGCATTTGGGTTGACATCAATGAATTCCTGGCTTTTCTGCTTCTGAATAGCTTATACTCCATCAGATTGCACAGTACTGCTTCACAGGAATGTACAGCTCTTCTTGCTATGCGACGTTTGCAGTAAGAGCTGCGAGCAGTCTGATGTCTCAGTCCGTGAAATAATGCGTCTTGATTAAGACGAATTTCTTTACAGAGAGTGACGAGGCTACCGAGTCTTCGTCAACTTCGTCCTACTCCACGCACCCATCTGACACGTCATACGATCTTTCAACACTCATCGAAGAAACGGATAGAGAAAAACTCGGTAAATTTGATAAGTTCTAGCGTTCGGTAACAAAGGCGTAAACATTAGGGTACCGTTGAAAGTACTAGTTCAGCCAACTTTGTACGCCTACGGCCAGTCGACAAAAAATGGATTAACGCAGCTTGGAAATATACTCAAAATGAACCAACATTTCGCAGAAGAGTGAAGGTGAAAGTTTACACAGATTGGGTTTTATGCGGCAAGAAAGAAGCCCAGCCACAATTTGCGGGATCATGGGAATATCAGCCCTTTCACAAGTTCCCATAATAGGACGTATCACGAAATCGATAGCCACCTGCTTTTTGATTAGTCCGCAGTTGTTGGAGTCTCCCCTCCCAGTCTGCGCGGAAGCTATAATAGATTCCGGCGACTTCACGGGTTTTGTTGTGCTCATACGTTTTCTGGCACCCATCTTTTTGATTAGGAAGGTGCAATTTTGATGCCATTTGAACC
>MU892602.1:0-14562 GCA_036418205.1 Ostertagia ostertagi
GGGATCAAATCCTGGGTCGTGAGTCGCCCGGGCCAACCAAGCCTTCCATCCCTCCGGGGTCGGTTAATTGGTACCAGACTTGTCTGGGAGGATAAAAACACTGACTTGTACATCGGCTGGCCCCCGCAAGTCATTGTATAGGCCACATCGCATTCAAACGCCACTACGAATGTACAAATGGAAGTAGAATGCGTGCCGCATCCCAAAAAGGGATTGATCAACGGCAAATGCTTTATCCTTTATCCTTTTTTCTAAGCATCCGTCGGGTTACCTTCGACGTAGAGTTGTACTGCATCAATAAACTGAAGGAGAATTGAGGGTGGTCACACTCACGTGGAAGCTGCCGACCATCATATAACTTTACTAACTAGGTAGCCCTTCGGTAGCTCTCTATTGTTTACCCTTTCCAGCTTGTTGTACCGAGGCAAAACGCACTAAAAACCAAAAGCCCTTTCCGTGCAGCGATTGAAAGTGGCAGTGATGTGGAATCGATCGATTTTGAAGTGAGTTTATTCAAAGTATTTTATGATTGTATGGAGTTGGAAACCATATAGAGCTTCGAAAATTCAAAACAACTATTTTTAAGGAGGACTTGCCTAAACCGAAAAGCAGTGCGTTTTGAAGAGTCGAAGAGGTCCTCTAAAACCTCGAAGGACTCATCCAAAACCAGTTCTTCTCGAAGCACAGCCAGTCAAAGCTCATCGGTTTCTGAATCCAGTATCGCATCGAAAGCTACCTCTGCCTCATCATCTTCTTCTTCCACTTCCTCCTCCTCGACAGCAGTCACCAGCAAATCGAAGTCTTCAAGATCTTCGAGCGCTTCGGAAGCCTTCTGAGGTAGTGTCAATTGATATTTCAACATTGATCACACCGCGCTGCGACCGCGCGCGTCTCACGCCACCTTTTTTGATATGATTTGTGAGCCCGCCTAGCACAAAGGCAATCTCAGGGGGTGCCAAAATGCTGGTTGATTGTATAACATTTCCAGCACTAATAGAGGCACGACGATTGGTAGGAAATGAAGGAAAATTGCTTTTTGAGCATTTTCAGAATGCTGTTCGAGATTTATTATTATTTTCGTATCAATTATTGATTTATTTGGTTCTACATTTTACTCCATTTATTCCTTTAGGTTTTATAGCGCGTACTTTCGTATAACTCCATTTATTCCTTGTTTTGTACCGCGTACTTGTAGCGCAACACTCCCCTTTGTGATGTTTCACGAAAAAATGAGGCGCAAAAACTCAATTTCCAACCCGTAAATCGATCCCTTTATTAAGGTTCTCGTCGCGAATGAAGTGGAAGAAAATCCAAGCTCGGGATCGTCGACCTTAAGGGAGTATGGCACGGATTTCGACTCCGTTTCTACTGATGGTAACACATCTAGAGCTGATCCCAGCAGCGGTAAAGCAAGCACGATCGAGGAGGTTTCCCACCGAGACGAGCCCGAAAAGGAAAATCAATCGTCAAAAATCCGAACGCGAAAGAAGAGCCAAGAAAAATCATTGGAGCTCAAATCTAAGCAGAAACGGGTAGTGGCACCGCCAGAAAAGGAGTCTGAATCCTCGAGGAGGCTTTCTAGTCGTTCACTGTCGCCGGTGGCTTCTCACAAGCCATCTCGGAAGGGTAACGAGCGTAAACTCTCGTCTACGGGGAAGAACTTAAGAAGACCTGCACCAGTGGCTAGAAATTCTTCGGAAGATCGATCACCTCTTTCTCCAGCGAATGATAGGCCGACGAATAGCACCGATGATGGCACTCAGACCGAAGAACCGAAGAGAGCGACACTTCCCAGGTGAGGTATTGAATGTATTGTCATGTGCCGTATGAGTCAAGTATTACGGAAGTTATTCCGTTTAACGGGGGCGGAAGTGGTGTAGTGACAAGTGGCGCGCTTACCACGCGAGCGGTCCGGGGATCAAATCCTGGGTCGTGAGTCGCCCGGGCCAACCAAGCCTTCCATCCCTCCGGGGTCGGTAAATTGGTACCAGACTTGTCTGGGAATGACTTGTACATCGGCTGGCCCCCAAGTCATTGTATAGGCCACATCGCATTCAAACGCCACTACGAATGTACAAATGGAAGTAGAATGCGTGCCGCATCCCAAAAAGGGATTGATCAACGGCAAATGCTTTATCCTTTATCCTTTATATAATAAATTCTGAAGATTTTGATTGATTCCTCACAGTCTTCTGTCGTGTTCCAAGTTTCCGAAGCTTCCAGTGTAAATTACTGACCGCCATATAATCCGATGGCAGAGACTGGTGTAGCTCTAAGTAACCATAAGTAGGTGGCGCCGACAAATCGTTCGCCGTGGTCAAATTCCAGTTCGTCCAAGGCAGCCGGCCCGGCATTCAAACCTTTCGAGATCAGTCGGATCGGACCAGAGTAAGGAGGCGAAGATGACTTGCACATGGTCCTGGTCTCCCGCTCATCTCTTATCAGATACACCGACGATTCCGAGTGAAGCAGTATGAGTGCGGCATCCGTAAGCAGATGCGATCCAAGTGAGTAACCATTTCAATGAATTCGAACTGCGTTAAGCCTTACTGTTCCTTATTTCCAAACTTCCCCACTCAATTTCCCTGGAACTACCCATTTTTCAACGCTATCCTGGCCATAGGTTGATTGCTGGCAAGCTGGACACCCGTTCATGCAGCCGAAAGTGCGGGGATCGAGTCTTGCCATCGCACACGTCCAGGCCAACCAATCGCCGCCTCACTCGCTTTCGGATGCTTTGTAGAGGATCTGCCTGGAGGGAAGTATTAATCTTCTTGCTTTCGATAGCTGACACCCCGCACTTCTATTCAAACGCATTTAAATGCTACTGCTATCTATGAAATGGAAGCAGGGTGTGTGGCGCATCCTCAGAGAGGTTGGGTAACGCTCTGACAATCCTATAAATTTGCAGAGTTCTGCTCAACGAATGTTCACCATGTAACGAAGGACGTCTTCGTACGCATCTTCAACTTTTGAAAGAGTTCAACAGGTTGGAATGGACGTCACTGCAGGAATGGAACGCTATTCTTGACGACATACGCGAGAAATACGATGGTCCTTCGACGGCGAAGCTCAAAGCGGTCATAGAGAGGCGCACTAATCAATTCAACATGATGTTAGAGGTTCGTTCAGCAATCAATACTTCGAAAATGGATGAAAACGGGTAAGCTTAAGACCTTGATTTGGCACGGGGGCGCTCAGATTTGTTTGTGTTTGCTGGCTTGCTATTTTGAGTCTTCCTTCCAAGAGAGAGGTGCTCCCAATCACCAAATGCACCCATTTACTTGAGATGGAAGGGTATTTGCAAAAGGCAGTAGTGAAGGAAAGGTAAAATAAACAACGAAACCTATTGGAAACCAGGGTCAATCGCGTGGCGACAGAGTAATCAACGGGTCGTGCTGTATGAATTTAGGTGCCTCCTCCCACTCCTCCTCACGGCTGTTGAGTGGGAAGTGGTGGCAGTCCGGTGTCGAGTGGTCTCAGAATCTAAATACTATAGAAGCAGCGACGATGATGGGGAGGGTGATGAAGGGGGTCGTGAAATCTTTTGATTGGAAGGAGGGTCGTAAAAAATTCCCGAAAAGTCGCAACGGTAGGACCGACCCTGATTAGAACGGATTTCCTAGTTTGTGGTATGAACAGTTTTACGACAAGGAGACAGTGGGCGCCGAGGAGAGAGGACAGACGAGAGAGCGTAGCAACGAGCGAGATGCAGACATTCCGCGCCGTTGGCATTGCTTTAGCTGAAATAGCTGCATCCGCTTTCAACACAAATGGCAAGGATTTAGCTTCCTTGTCGCTGAAATGGAATACGTGTCACCACCGTGCTTTTGTTGTGACCTGTGTAAAGCATTATTTTTTTCAGAGCAACCCGATGCTAATATTTGTTTTTTTTTTACATTTAATTAGCAGATTCATCGCTTTTATTATTCGATTCAGAATGAAGATAGTGCTGAGCTCCGGATTTTTCTGAGAAGCAAACTGTCTGAAATCATTGTGTCAGACCGAGCTGAGGCGATGCATTCCGCCTAGCCAGGGACTACCAGAAAGATGAGAGAGGACAGTCGATATGGCGCTGTGTTCTTGAAGTACGACCTTCACGACCACAATACTGGTACAGGCAGCTCTCCTATCCTGCAGTTGAGGCAATACGTTAGAATGATGTAGGGCTGGGTCGGTCCTATCTTTGGGACTTTTTGCAATCTTTCTACGAGACCCCTCCTTCACGAGAGATTTCACACAACCCCTTCTACACGCGCTCTTTTATAACTCTTAAAAACGGGGGGGCGGAGGTTGGGAGGGGGGCGTTGGTACTAGTTCCCAACGTACGGTTGACTCTCATGCAGAGAAGGATAGTTTCACCCTTACTCGTGACCCAACTACAGTTTAAGCTAAAACACCACTCGCTAAAAAATACCTTGACCGTCAGTATTCAGATGAGAGTTAGGTTGACGTTGGTGTAAGGTAGGGTTGGGTTGTTCGATTGACCACGAGCTGACCGAGCTTCTCCTTATGTTTGCTTAGTGTTCACATGTAAAACGAATATAGGTGGAAAAATCCTACCAAATAAAATGGATAAAATCTCTTTATAAATTAAGCTTTGCAAATGGACTTAATAAGTCAGCCGTAGTAATCAGCGAAAACTATTGTAAGTATAAAATGATCTCAGAGAAAGGAATTTCTTGGAAATCTCATTGATGAGTCGATCGAGTCCGCTCTGGTACAATGACAATGCGTTGTGGTAACCTTCGCTTCCAATCTGAAAAAAAAATCCGACCATCTTTTCCTCGGATAACTAACTGTAAAATCGTAGTGTCACATCTCAAAAAAGGTGTAGCCTTGCATTCGATCTTCGACGGCTTAATTCACTTACTGACGCCATTCGTGACAATGGCAGTCACCGGTGGCTGCCAAAGATCTTGGGAAAAAGATTTAAATGAAATTTGGAAAGTTTTCTTTCCTGAAAGAATTTTCATACCCTCATTCATCTACGCCAGCCCTGGGCAGGGAAATCTCCATCCACTAAAATTTTATTGTAGAAAGAATCACCTGACTCTCCTGCTATGCGCAATCCCGCGCGGTCGTGAATGGGTAAAGGCAGTGGTAGCGATAAAGAGGGAGCGCATCGGGGAAGCATATGCACCACACGAAGCAGTTTACTTGGCTGCCAAGGAGAAGCGATGTGTAGTGTTCACAACGAACAGGTGCGCTGGTGCTGAGGCAGGATTTGAAAGCGCTCCGCCCACGCAGTTTACCTGTTGGTTTTGGACGTAGCTGGCGCCGGCCAGCAATCGGCCGCAAATGGAGTATCTCGATTGGTGAAGCGGTAATCGTTGGTCATGGTGCCGCTCAACGGGTTGCGGTGAACTCGTTCATTTGTCCATTTTCTGAGCTGTTACCAATTTTCATGAAGAAAACCAACGGCCAAAAAAGGGGTCCCGTTTTGCAGTTTCTTGACGGATTTTTCTGCTTTTTTTTCGCTTCTGGCGTACCATTTAGCACCACCGCGTCAAACTACACCCTTCCTGAATTTATCGTGATCACTGCCTTCAAAGGGCGCGCAGTTCTATGGAATGGACCACAGAGTTCACTTGACTGCGCCATTCTTATAGACAAAGTTTGGCTAGTAATGAGCCTCTGGTCATGAAAAGCCAGCGGTAGTTTGGATGATCGATTTTCGCTGCTACGCGTTGTGCGCGCCACAAATTCGCCCTGTTGAATATCGAATGTAATGCGTTTCTCCTTACATGCAGTGCACTCAATCTTGAAAATTGCACAGAGGTTTTCGAAAGCTTCGATGGGAACCACGAGTTCACTGAGTGGTACTGCTAGGACATACTGCTGCATCCCGTAGGAGATGTGTATAGTACAATAAGATAGCTGCAGTACAGGTCCTTCGTTGTCTTTGGTGCAATTATGAATGAAGTTAGAATTTTGTAAAGAAAGAACTCACACTCCATTATAGGTCTGGTCACAAAACTCCTGTATGGCTCGTTGCACATGATCAGCGTTATCGCTGCCACACACCCGTGACATCCAAGTGCACCCAACGCGAGATTTCCAAGACCTGATGGTGATTACAGTATTTTCGATAAAGTGCTATACGTCGAAGGTTTTTTGTTGGCTCTACTCATACAGGAAAGGGCAACGTCACAAATTCTGGTTCAAAACGATTTTGACCGCGCCTATTTTCTTACCTTGATTTTGACAAACGGTTTGAAGAAGGTAGGCTTCGTTTCGAGGAAACTGCCGCGCCGGTATGTTCCTCTCACGAAGATATAAGAAATTCTAAACTTTTTTGCGTCATGTTCAAAATGACCCCTCTGGCCGATGGCTTCATGGCAAGGTCAACCGTCACGTTGGACCAATTTCGACAATTTCACGACCCCCTCCCCCTCTGCAGAGCCTCGATACGACCCCCCCTCTAGGGCCAACTAGCGACATCTTCACCCCCCTCGACCCTCGCCTGTCGGGGAGCGAGTCTATAGTATTTGATTCTGGGATCAGTCGACACAGCCCAACTCCACCAATTTCCTTTCAAATTACCGGTCGAGCGGGGGGGAGACGGGTATACTGACACCGTGACACGTTTCACAACTTTTACACCGAAAAGCCCAGCTTGTTACAAGAACCCACTATCGCCGTGTCAAGTTCATGAAATAAAAAAACATCCCTATTTCCTTACTGCAAACATTGACGCTACATCGCGAAATACGACCTCCCCTTTTCCACTCCACCAAATACGACCCCCCCCCCTCGTTGGACTTTGTCCAACGGACGGTTGACCCTGCTTCAGGTCGCGGCTACTCTGTAACGCTCCTAACCGCACGTCCCAATTCTCTTGAAGTCGATTCTAGAGCTGTGTGAAGAGTAAGGGAAGCAATTCCTGCGCTCTCGTTCATTTGTTTCACTACGATCTACTGTCTCTGGAACCCACGAAAACCCAACCTCCCCCACTTCCGCTGGGGCAAATGCAGTCGCTCGTTTAGAAATGCTTGACTATTATAAGTTTTTCTTGTTGCTTGATGATTTTTCCTGAAGAAAGCTCGAGTTGCGATGTCAGTATTGGCCTCAGCCGTATTTATTTCGCACAGTGTCCCAACAAAGATGCACATGCGACCCACTCGAAACCACAGAAAAAAAGCGCCAGGAAAAAAAGTACTGTGATACAGAATATGTTGAAGATCCGATTTTCAAGTACTATTTAGGCTATAGGCGGTTTATCGCAAAGGGAGGGATGCTTGCAATGAACCCATCGAACTCATGAATGGGTTTTCGCAAACATAATTTAATTTCATGGTTTGGTTACCGAAAGTGGTACAGCGAAATGATAGGCAAGTCAAGAAGAAAAGAAAAGGTTGCCTGCAAAATGTAGACTTACTTTGTTTGGTGCGGTTTGTTGTTCCGAGGATGTACATTAGGCGATGATTGGTACAAACATAGTTATAGCTGGAATTGCTACCTGAAAAACAGCACATAACGCAAAGTTACATAGTGTTTCAATGACTCAACATCATCTTTACTGGATTGGTAATACTTTATTGAGTAGAATTGCTTTCTTGATGGCAAACAGGTTGGCTATATAGACGGATCGTGACTTTAAGGCCTTGATTTCAGCGTTCCCAAAGAGTTCTCTCGCTTTCCCTCTCGACGTTTGGGGTCGCTCTGCAGTTAAGCTATCACTGCGACGCGCTCTTAGCACCAGTTTAATTCCGGAGTTTGCCTTTTAATGGGTCGGCACAACTTCGCCGACGTCCTTTTGTTTGCGCATGATCTAGGGGTTGGAGTCTTCTAGGTCGATAGGCTATTCAAACAGAGATCGTTTACCTAGCTCGAACTTGCGGAGTCGTAATAAAATTCTTCCATGGTGGCAAGAGAATGGTGCCGGTATTGCTAAAATTATCACGGAGGTATAGTTCACAGTGGAAGGACCGATGTGACTGAGAGTGTTGATCTGTTTCGGAATTTGGCATGCCGATAATTTTGCAAGGATTTACCCACGGATATTTGTTGTTGTACACCATTTATATAAAAACTGTGGTAGAAAACATGATGCAGTAAGCAATCATTCCATCAGAAAATCCAAAACTGGGTTCCAAGTATGAATCATTTTACTCCTTTAAACAACTCAAAAGCACAACCGAGGCGAAAATTAGATTGACGATTCACTTCACTCTGAAGGATAGACCCTAAAGGACAATCGCAGTCAGAGTCAACCCTGCGTTGCGCAGTTCGCAACGGCACGTTGAGAGATCCTCAACGCACGCTGTATGGGCGGAGACACAGACGGCTCGAGCATGCGAGTGTGAATGTTCGCGCGAGAGAACGTGTCTAATCGGGCGAAACTGCGCAACGTGGCCGTTGAGAACTGCGCAACGCAGGGTTGACTCTGCTCGGCAATTGTGTCAACTCCCGCGTAATGTATGGAATGGCGACGAGAAGGGCTCTAGAACCTTGCGAAGGCAGCTTCAACTGCTTAAATTTCCCCCGTCTGCTACCGTTCACTATCATCTCCTTTGTTTGTTGCGCTCTCTCGCCTCATACACTCCACTCCACGCTCAGCCTCTCACTGGCTTACACACAGCCGGCATTACGAAGGTGAGCAAGCCGTAAGCTTGAACCGTTTCTAAAGAACTTTTCCGCTTTCTTCACGCCTGGCCATCTTCGCAATAATACTTTTATATTTGCGTGCAAGAACCACACCACTTTGATCCTAGGGCATGCCTCTCTTATCAAGTCACAATGAAAAAGAAAAATAGAAAATGGCCGCCGCCCTGCGCTTCATTGGTGATATATCCCTCGTGAAAGTGCAATGCAGAGGTCCGATTCAAATTCCGCACATCGAAACCCGTCGATAAAACGCTAGTGAAGACCTAACTTCGTAAGCCCCACATCAAGGCACGCTCACCGTGGCGGTATCTCATCGGTGTCTTACCGCTGATCTGCTATGCTTTTGCCTCGAGGTCTTCCTCTCTCTTGCTCACCCCCTCCCACTACCTCTTATCCTCGCTATCTGTTCATTTGACTATTCTGAAGGAGGCTTGTATTATTGGTGTTCCCGTATCTTTTTTGACTGGCGGTCCACTTTGCATCCCCTCTTCCATACTAAAATGGAGTTACCGGCATCAACATGAGTGGAAGGGTGTGCCTTTTGAAGTCGAAAATAATAGAATGTGCGTACAAAATTTCATTATTTACTTACCTGCACACAGAGATAAATAAGAAAACGCCTTTGCATCTGTCGAGTTTTTGGAGATAGGCGTTTATTTCGACTGAGAAAATAAAATGATACAAGAATGCAACCGGCTGTAATCAGAAATGCCACACCGGCTAGCGCAAGAGCCGTTATGGCGATCCGCTTCACTTTCCATGGAGTGAAAATTTGGATATGTGGAAGGAATACTGCTGATTTGCCACAACTATATTCCTAAAGACGTAAAATAAGGCTAGAATAAAGAAAAAATGAATAGAGAAAGGAAAAAGCAATCGTGGTGGCAAGTATGAGCGGAACAGATAAGCTGCACCTTCGTAGCAAGCATAGACTCACAGATTTATAAAAATTTATAAAAAAACTACTTGATCCTCAAGCCAAACCTATCGCTTAGGATTGATTTTGCCGATAACCCAGTTGCATTTATTAGGCATTCTGACTGCAAGTAGATAGCGTGGCGCAATCCATGAGGAATCAATTGATTTGAAATGCTGCGTTTTCCGTGATTTGGTGTGAAGTACCAATAAATTGTAAACTTCAATATCTCCCCGGCTCTTGGTCTTCTAAGTTCAAATGTGGTACCATTTATAGCCACTAAGGTTTTGAGCAGTTATCAAAGATAAGGCTTACTGATGTTCTCAATACGATATACTGTTTGTAAGACATGGGTACCATATGTAAAAACCATACAGCTTTAATCTTCGGAAAAACTGTGTTGTTCATCATAGTTCGTAGAGTGGACTTAAAGGCACATACCAGGATTGCATAGGTAAGAGTTATTTCATCGCACTCGAAAATGGAAACAGATGTAGTGATTGATTAATCAAATTGGACAACTACATAGTAGAGCAAAGCGATGCGTGTGCGCGAAATCTTTTCGACCCTTCGACGCCACTTTAGTTGAGCAATAATTACCCGCCATTTTTTCAGGCTCATTGTTCTTTGATTTTTTGCAGATTATTTTCAGTTTATGATGTATTCTTGAAGCGCTCAATTTCTTGCACATTTTGATGTGCAACACTTGTGCACTTACTTTGCTGGATCACGTGACTACTTGAACTCTCCCGTGTTCTCTGCCGCGAAAGGCCAGAGCACAGACGATTAGAGAACGGCGCCTGGCTCGGCTCCAAATCCCAAGAGGAAGGTGAGAGCCTAGGACTAAGCCTTGGAGGGAGGAGGGACTCCGGAGTGGGTGAGCCAATTACATTGTGGCAAAGTTTGAATGTGTCAGATCACAGTAATCATAAGCCGCTGTTTAGGCGAGAGAGCGCAGACGGGGGACTGAGTTCAAGTTGCCCGTGAACCACTTTACTATGGAGCTTACACACTAGCAAAAAAGACTGCCCCTGCTACATGAGGGCAGAATGAGAGCTGTGGCAAGTTGAGCTCGAAATCGAATTGCTTCTGATCTGCTCGTATAATCATTGAAACCTTTGATGAAGGCACGGTTGCAGAGATGACTGTTCGAGTGTGTTGATCACGCATTTTTTTCTTTGTTTTTGTTAACAAACTATAAGTGAGATGAAAACGGCGGATAGTTATTGCTCAACCTAATAATTGTTGGCTTAGTCCTAGTTACTGTATCAAAGGGCAAACGACCAATGAAAGGGTCAGTGCTGGTCGAAGTGGCTCCACCCATAAGTTCTCTGTGAAATGTGCCCTTAAATGCTCTTGTCAGTTTTTGGCTCTCTACATTACCAATGATAATAGATACCACATCTTATGCTTTTTTAAACACCAGATTAGTCCCCCGTCAACCGCCGGGACCTTCCTTTCCTGCGCAAGCTTTCTATCCTCCGCTATGGTCCCTTCCTCCTGTGACACCAACACCTCCTGGAAGTGACGCGTATGCAACACAATGGTGTTTCATACAGTAGAAGGGACACAATCATGATATGACGGTAGGATTTTTCGCTTCCCTTCCTCATCCTCCCTTCCTCTCTCCACTGCCCTCCAGCTGCCACTGCAGCACCATGTGGAATGAACGGAAGTGTGCTAAGCAGGTGTTTATATAGCCCTAGAGTGTTATCACAACTATCCTGCTACAAAACATTGATATCTCAAATCCTGTAAGCTACCCGATTTGTTAGCGGTTTGTTTATCCCATGAGCTTCCTTCTCACTCACTTCATTTTGCGGACGGACACACATACATACATACACACACACACACACACACATACAGATACACAAACCGACACACAAAGTTAGCGCTTTATAAATATAAGGATATAGATTAATCCACGCATGGAACAGCTTGGATCTAAGTATCGTAATGAATAAGCAAGTCTTTTTCAATTCTCGTACTGAACTTGGAAAATAAACGAAGACATTCATCCTGACCACAAAATTGTCACTAATATGCAATTAAAAATTTTAAAATGCAAAAATTGCAATAAAAATAAAAACTTACAACATATCTCATAAGTTTCTTATTTCTTGTGTTAGCTTTCTGGATAGAAAAAGGTTCTACAATTTTTTCATTCTTAATTTCAATTTTTACAAGATTTCTGTTCGCAGTGCAAATCACCTCTTCAACCCATCTTCTTGCATCCACTTGGTCAGGAAGAATATCGAAGTACACCCGATAATACACGGAACAAAGTAGATAGTGAATATGGCAACGCTCGTGTAGAAGTGACCTCAAAAGTTTCAAATTCCTATAATGCATATTTGACGAACCCCCTGACAGAACACTATGTTTCCGAATTACTTTGTCCGAAATATCTTTCTTATCTCAGGAATGGGGAACTTCAAGCTGATTTGAAGCGGCCTCCTGGCCTTGTCATTCGTCTTGAACTTTGTCCTGATCACTGTATATTACTTTGTTTAGTATGGATTGAATTTTTCCACCACTAAAAAATTGGAGGCTCGTTTTCTCACGATCGGAATCTCAGCAAGGAACTTATTGAAGCGGCACCATAATGCAATATTTTTGCCTTAACACATTGCAGCTCGCGTGCATCGCCGGATCTGCACGTCGAAACTCCCACATCTGACATTTGTGCAACACCCGATATGCACATTGGTTTTAAGCTCTCCTTACTTTTTTCCTTTGGAACCTATGGTGTAAAGAAATGGCCTCATCTCGTGTTGCAATTCGAAGAAGTGCCCATCAAAATGTCGCATAAACGTACTGTAGAATTTTTTTTCAAAACAAATGAGAAGCTTGGGACACAAATAGGATACAGAACCTCAATACTTATTTTGACTTGTTTTTGTTTGTTAACTGCTGCTGTTTTGGCCGCAGTTCGCCTTGCGAATGTTTCACAAGAATGCTGGGTTGTGAACAAAACTTTCGCCCCAGGCGGGACTAGAACCCGCACCTCTCGCTTTCCGGGCAAGTGCGCTACCAGTTACGCTACCGGGGCACCATTTCATCTTGATTTTTATTATTATTCTTTAAATACTTCAAACGTGGCAATTCGAGGAACTGGTTCAGTCTCCTTCTCCCAAGGTCTCACCCATCGAAAGAGTGGAGGACTTTCCGCTACCTTGGGAGCGATCTGGCAGCCGACGGTGGTGTGGATCAGGCAGTGAAGGCTCGAGTCAACGCTGCATGGATGAAATGGAGGGAGTCCACTGGAATCCTCTGCGATCGAAGGTGCTCCAGAACGCTCAAAGGGAAGGTGTACCGAACAGTAGTCAGGCCTACGATGCTATACGGCAGCGAGTGCTGGCCTGAACAAGAACCACGAAAGGCAGCTTCCACTCCGCTGAGATGAGGATGCTGAGGTGGGCCTGCGGCTGGACGCGGCTGGACAGGGTCAGAAACGAGGATGTCAGGGCGGTCATGCAGACTGCTCCTGTCCAGCTGAAGATGCGAGAGCAGCGCCTTCGATGGTATGGGCACGTGCTGAGGAGGCCACAGGATCATCCAGTAAAGAAAAGGGTGCGTTGCCAGAAGGCAAGGCAGGACCGCGAGAAGGGTGGAGAGACGTGATCAAGAAGGATCTAAGTGAAGTCATGGCCACAGCAGAGGACGCCCTGGACAGATTAAAGTGGCGACGACTGACAAAGACAGCGGACCTGCGACTGCGCGGGACTAACGCTAGGGAGAAGAAGAGATTCAGTTCGTCCTCCTCGACTAGCGCAAGGGAGAAGAAGATTCAGTCTCCTTCCTGCACCTACCCTTAAACCGAAGCTAAGCAATTGGAATCCTTTTGGCTGAAGGGTCAATTATCAGTAAGGTGTGTTGGGGAATCACCGGACAGCCGTATACTCTCGTAGAGCTCTTATGCAGCGTTCAAACTCCATGATTCGGAAGAATGGGAGATTTGGACATTGAGAAGCCTACATCCGTATTGATCGGAAAGCCTGATGTAGGTTATGGTTACTATGTTACAATAGCAAGAGAATAGGAGATTGCGCTGGAAAGATTAGATAAGAGTTGATTGATCTGCATGTGGACCCCTCTTCTACTGACCTTCTAATTTCAAAATCAACATGCATCCAATCTTTTTAGCTGAATATCCCCATCCTGAGTTCCTAATCTACCTACTCGCAGAGTATGAACGTGGCCTAAGTTTAGGCAAAAATTGATCAGAACTTGAGTAATGTCAGCCAAAAAATTCTAACTGTGAATTCGTAAATTTACCCCAAACTCTCTGTACGTACCACGATCAGTGAAATTGAAGAACGGATATGCCGGAGTGACCAAATGGCGGCGGTAGTTGAAAAGACTGAGAATGGTAGCTATAAGCCATGAGCAAGTGATAACCACGATAATTGTACAAGCGTGAGTACTGATAGATAGCCATTGAGAGAACACTCCCGCCGGGTAACCCATGGGTACAGGGAAGAAGATCACAGGCAGAGTAACAGCTGTATAGATGAAGTCGAATGAGGTTGATACAACTTGGTAAGCGAGCAAATACCATTTGTAAGCACCCATTTGTTTAGTTGATTTGTAGAGAATACAGTATATAGCTAGCATATTCAGGTAAAGATCGATGACGGATAAGCAGTGCATGAAAATCAGATAGAAATTCATACTTGGATTGAAATCGTCACATTCGATCATAGAATGGCCTTCTCAGAAATAATAGTAGGAATACTTATGTCCGGTGCGTAATGCATGTAAAAGGGGTATGAGTAGAGATCAGTTGTCGCTCATTTACTTCAAACACCTGCCACCTACCTCATCACGCTTCATTTTCAGCCATATTCATTAGCGTAGGAGTGAAGGATTCTGCATACCGCAAGGCGAACACAAGGCCTGAAAGAGGCGTTTTTTAAGTACTACAGCTCAGTGGATAAAGGTGTAATCTACAACTGTAGAATGTGGTTGGTATCACTGAAATCAAATTGTAGATCTTAAATAAACATTCTAAGCAGCAAATACCTTTCGAA
>MU892607.1:0-11851 GCA_036418205.1 Ostertagia ostertagi
TTCATTTTAATAGGGAATAATTTGGCTTACTGTCTACTCATGTACAGCTCCATTACGCCGTCAGGTGTACCGCGAAGTAAGGTTAACGCAAATGCATGGCGCACTCCACATTGATACAAGAACCTTGTAAATTAAGCCGTGAAGGGCTACCTCTCCAACGTGACCAGCCACCAGACTCAGTCATCGGGTTCGGAAGAATCAAGTGTCAATGAGGTCCTCCTCTTACAACTCCCATTGAATGGCTCTAATACATAATTGATTAGAGTCTACTGCCACCAGCAGGGTGCTAACTTAGTTGGGGGGGGGCACGCGGCGGCGGCGCGGCAGTCTGCTCACCTGGGCTCTCTCGAGCGAGACAGTGTAAACTCGAACATTCCAGCTTTTCACGCATGTCAAGTGACTGCCCCACCCCCCCTAGACTGCCTACACTCCCCCTGGCCCACGGATTTCCGAACATGCCAGGCGAGCAGACTGCCGCGCCGCCGCGTGCCCCCCCCAACTAAGTTAGCACCCACCTACCATCCCAGCACACTTCATGCCACCTTCCGAAACACTTCATGGACTGAGGGAGAGTTGGATGAAAATCTAGAGGTTGGGAGGGGCATAGACGTAACTTCTGCAGTGCCAGAGTTCTACTTCTCAGAACTTTCCAAATCTGGGAACGGGTAATTTTCGAGAAACTGGCGAATTCTCCCCAATCCTGGAACTCGGCTTAAGCCGTTTTGGACCAGGGGAGCCACCGATGAGCGTAAATCACGATGTTCCTGCCGCAGTCACGTACAGTGCGCGAAGCATTGACGCTTTTTCGGGGTCGGTCGTATGCTTATCAGTGAGGTTACCCGGCTCTCCGGAACTGCAGTTCAAGAATGGACAAACCTCGCGTGCCCTTCGCGCGCAGGCCAAGGGAGGTCGTTCGAGTGCGTCCACCTACGGTAGGCCACTCGAGCATGCGTGCCATCCTCCACCTCCTACATGAACGGCGCTCAGTATAGTTGGCGAGTTTGCTTTCTCCTCGTTGAGAGGGCGCAGAGAAAACGAGAAGAGGGAGGCGAGCACACGCTTCAGCGCGTCAATGCGTCGCGCATTGTACGTGACTACAGCGGAAACATCATAATGCACGCTCAGTTCGGGTGCTCACCGTGTCCAAACGGCTTAAGTTCTGGAACTCCCTCGCCCTCGGGAATGTACCAAAAGACGGTTGACACTGCCAGCCAATCCCGCAGCACCTTGATCCCTTCCAAAGCGGAATAAACTGACTAGAACAGGGACTAGCCGCTATGCTCCTGGAATCTTTCTACTGTTTGAGGCTGAGGTGCGGCTTATCTTGGGCGAGTAACCGATGCATTGTTTCAGTCGTATATTGTACCATCCGGCGCCACCAATGCCGATCTGCAAGTGAACAGCGGCTACAACGCGAATCAGCTCGACTACGTGAGGGATCATATCGACAAGTACAAAGGTGGTCCAATCTATCCGGGATCGCATTACGAAGAGAAATCAAGCTATCATAAATCCTATTCCTCATCGTCACAACAGCAGCAAAACGTCGCACAGGTAATATCGCTTTTCGGATTATCACCATTTTCAGAATGAGAGAGAACGCGGCTACTTGAGAACTAAGAGATTATCACTATGTAAAGAAAAATTTGGTTTCGTTATGGCATCTTCAACGAATGGAGTGTCCCTGCGTCGTAAACACCCTGTGTGGAAAATTCGACAAATTTCTAGAAATGTCAAAGTGTTCCAGAAAGGAGAAGCGGTAACGAGGTGTCTGAAGCCAGACAACTAGGTTACCCTCCTGGGTAAAAGCTGCTAAAGAGTGCAGCAGTGGGGAAAATAAGGGACACGGCCTGGTGCCCGCAGTACAAGACTCTTGTTTACCCTGTTAATTCGGGCAAGTCTAATCGGTGCTGACGCCATCAACGTGAACGCTCTGCTTCGCCTCTCCGACGACGAGGAACCAGCAGCTACGGTAGCCAGTCTGTGGGCGTGGACAGCTGCGAAGGGAATTTGATTGAGGTCCTGTTGAGCCACTGAGAGCGCACGGCAAAGAAAGCAAAGGGCAACTCCCGTCCCGCTTGACAAAAGTACATTTTTGAAAAAAAAAACTTTTTCCTTGTTTTGTTACGGTCTATGTGCTAGTTCACCAACCACCTGAGTAGGCAAGTGTCTGTGATGAGAAGCGAAACCCGAGAGATCCAAATTTCCTGTGGGTGTAGCTTTTTAACTCTGAGACACAGATTTCTTTTGCAGGGTTTTTGTGTTAGGCGACCAAGAATTGGTTAGATCAAAGGCAGTGAATACGAAAGTGATCCACATTGAGATGCTATACAGCAGTGGAAATATAAGCCAACCTGCAATAGAAGCGAGGTGTGGCATTTCGGTGGCGAAAGGTGCGCTAGTTGCAACGTATTTGGTCAGTGGTTCGAGTCCGTGTCTTCACATACTTTTGCATTTCTGATCGCCGCCTCATCAGTTAGCAATTGTAGGGTCAAATAGGAATTAGTCTACAGTCAGGACTTAAGTAGAACCCCCCGGGAACGAACAATTTCGAGGAAAAGTTAGCAGCCAAGCACCGAAAAAAACCAAAGTAGTAACTGCAAAGACACGTCAATCTCTCAGAAGATTGGTGCCATTCTCTTACTCTTTGAGGTTCAATTGATCCCAGATGTACTTGTCTGGCCATACATAGTTAGAATTTTCGGTGCGAGCTTGAAAATTTCGAAGTTGAGTCTCTTTTTTTCCGTAGCTTAGTACGCGCAGTCGCAGAGGGCCGGCTGTCTTTGTCAGTTGCGTCGCCGTCGCTGTGTCTAGGATTTTGCAGTGGCGTGAGTTTCACTTTAGGTCCTCTTGTCAAATTTCCACCTTTCTGTGGAGGCACCTTCGCGGATCGCGTGCCTGCATTCGAAGTCATCGCATGCTTTATTGGGTGGCTACGCGGGTTCTAGCACATGTCCTACCCCGAGTCGTTGATCTTTCAGCTGGACAGGAGCAGTCTGCATGACCGCTCTGACATCCTCGTTCCTGACCCTGTCCAGTCGCGTCCAGCCGCAGGCCCACCTCAGCATCCTCATCTCAGCGGAGTGAAGCTGCCTTTCGTGATTCTTGTTCAGGGGCCAGCACTCGCTGCCGTAGAGCATCGCAGGCCTTACCACTGTTCGGTACACCTTCCCTTTGAGCGCTCTGGAGCACCTTCGGTCGCAGAGGATTCCAGTGGACTCCCTCCATTTCATCCATGCGCGCGTTGTATTACTGCCTGGTCCACACTGCCGTCGGCCGCCAGATCACTTCCAAGGTATCGGAAGTCCTCTACTCTTTCGATGCTTTCACCATGCCCGTCCATGATCGGCTCTGCACCCTCTTCAGAACTCAGGAACTTGGTCTTCTTGACATTTAGCCGTAGTCCGCCTTCTGCCAGGACCTTCTGCTATTGCTGCAGTATTGTCCAGCAGTTTCGACACTATCTAAGCGTTACCGCCCCACTTTGTGAAGATTGGGCTTGATTTTTATCGAAGTTTTCTAAGAGATAAAAGCGGCTAAAGCTGGTTGCGGATGGTGATTTGACCTGTAGAATACGAACATTTTTTTATTTATCTATTTATTTGTTTATTGCGCTCAAACGGCGCGCTGCCACAATATCAAGTCGTCAAACAAGATAGAGAAATATCTCACCCATTTGTCAGGAAAATGCCTGGCGCCCGCCAGTATGACGTCACTAGAAGTGAGCTTTTCTCACAAAATTCAATATTAACAGAGCGTTTCAAGTCACGATATTTCTGTTATTGCCCACCGGAGCAAGTTTTTAGCCGGGAAGCTGCTTATGCGGTGTGCACAGTTTTCATAGAGCTATCTTACTGAGCGACACACAATGCGAAGGCTACATTCTCCCTCGAATTTCGCACGATAGTGTACATACATTCTGTGTTCAACTGCCTATGACACCTTCGCAAACCATCTACTCAGATTCATGTGCAGTGTTAGTGAAGGGAGTCGATTTCAGCAAAGCGCGCCGATTCCACTGCCGGCACCAAGCCAGAGCTATAGTTACAGCACGGAGACTCGGGTAAGTGGGCCGTACCGCCCATCCGCTCCAACGCCGCCGTCACTTACCGCTAGCGGCAGGCAAAGATTCCTAGATCTTCAGCAATTGAAGGTTTTCATATCCTAACCACATAGCCAACAGGCGCTCCGTGGTGTCATTGCTTACTTCTAACTCTAGCCTAGCCATGGCCAATTCTTACTTTTGTGTGTTCACTGCTGTAGAGCTCTTAGAGTAGTGGTAGCCGAGCACTGTCACGTTTAACTTGCAGCTTCTGATCAGCTTCAGATCATAATAAATATTTTACTTGCGTAGCTTCCTTCCGTTTTCTTTCACGATCTTAGCATGTTAGACAGCGTTTTATTTCAAAATCAGTTGCGTAAGTATTACTTCTTGAAGCAAAACATGTCCTTCAGACTTCTACCCAGGCGATACCTGCACCGGCACCAGCGCCGGCCCCAGCACCGGCATCTAACTACCAGCAGCACAGCAACTACAGCCATCACTCTTCACACACCAGTGAGACATCGAAGACGATACCTATCCAGCCCGCGAAATCCAACTTCGAGGTATGCACTTACCTGACCAAACTAATTTTTTTGTTTTTTCCTCACATTTTGATGATTGAGCACTTAGAGCACTGATATGAGTTTTTTTTTGATTTTAATATTCTCGAGGAGACTTTTTGAGCACTTAAAAACATGCACACTTGTTCGAGCATCGGGTAGATCTTCTGCCTACTCCGAAATACTGAATAGAATTTACGGAAATATTTACCTGTTTTCCGGAGCCACTACCACTAGCCTTACAACCCGTTTCGTTGAAAATCGCCCCTGAAGATTTCAATCAACGGACTGTTCCAAGTATTATAATAAGCGCGGAGTAAACTATTAGAAAAAATCGCTTATATCTTCTACACTTTTGGTTCAGGAACATAGAAGCTCATACCATTCAGAAGAGAAACGTACAACAACGTCGACACCAACGCAGCGCGTTAGCTTTGAGGTGACCGGTAACTATTCCGATTGGGGCGTCAGAATTTCTCAGTGGAGCTTTGATAGATGTGAACATCGCAAGGTCGCGTAATGTCAAATGTGGAGGCATCCTATTGCTACTATGTGGAGATAAATTGTGAAAATGACAAGAAGGAACCTTTATTGCACCATGACAGCTGGAAGAGTTCAACCATACTAATCGATTATGTACAGTGAGCGGTCGGTAACTTTCACCAACCTTTTGGCAACTAATGCTGAGGTCTTAGAACACTTTAAGGTGCAAGTGTATTATGCTATGAGGGTCGATTCGCGACGCACTCGAGCTGATCGTGTCGAGAAGGTTGCCTTGATCAGAACGTGCTTCATTGTCCACAGCACCCAGTGGGTCGCCACTTTTCTGCTTGACATTGTCGGATTTTGTCAGTTATCCTTCCTTTGACAATGGTTTATGCACATGGTCGCTTAGATGGGCCAAAAGTGTGCGAAAAACAAAACTAGCAAGGAGGGGTAGAAGGTGAACGGTAAGCCCAAGGACCACTTGACGAAGTTCGCTACCACTGATGTTGTCGAAAGCCGAGAGAATCGCGTTTGACCTCTCCGACCATGTTACGGCATATAAAGAAAGGGCAAGTACAATACCAAAATTGCACGGAATTCCGCACAAATTAGTGCAAAAGAAATTCCAAATCTAAGCATATATACTACTGCGCTCAAAAGTTATTTCAATTTATCTGAGTAATCATCAAGTTATTACGTATTTGTTTTCGCAGTATGTTACCTCATTTCACGTGAACGGGTGAAAGTTGCGTTCTGGGGCATATTATGGTTACTATCCAAGGAACCTGCCCAAACGCACTAGGGCAGGTTGATCACTTTTTTTGGAATTTCAGGACCACTGCGCGCTGTACCTGCGAGGCAGTGCTCCTGAGTCGTTAACTGTTAACAGCAGAAATATCTTCCTGTAGTGTAAGATAACTCGCTGACGTTGCTACTAGGAAAATCAATAAGCGAAAGTTCTTTCAAAAAATCGGCTCAGGATCCTCTTCTTCCTAATACTATACAGAAGGATCGTAATGAATTGAACTACAGAACTCTGCTTATACAAGCTAGGCTGCTTGATAGATTGAATGCAGCGATCAACACTAGTTATCCCAAACAACCAACCCTTCCGGCACGATGTACTCTCAACATGTTATGACTGTTACATTCCTCAGAGGCAATAGTTTCTGCGAAGTGAGTCGGGTTATGGTCAAAACAAAATACCGGTGTGCTAAGAAGGTACACTTAGGTATTTTGACCCATTATATATACCTCGACATTTTAACATTACGAACGCCTTGTGATGTTCATCCAGGTCAAGGTTCAAGGAAATCCAGCAATCGACGCAGTGCCCTCATTTGAAAATTCTTTGCGGGAGTATTCAGTGAAGCAACGCCAAGAAACAACGAGGGCCTACAGGCACCGCGACTCGATGTTAACATTCGATCACTGCTTTCCGCCGCATGGAGAGTTAGTTCGCAGTATCCTGTAGCACTGATTGCCTACTCCACCAAAATACAGATTGGATTGTTTGCATCAGTCGCGTACTGGGAAAAGACGAGCGGCATTCCTCGCTGAATGCGACCCAACTTCATTATGCTACCGCTGGCCACACCCGGCACAAAGCTGCAGTCAACGAGGAACTGGAACCATGTCAAATACCAGGGCCATATTTTGCTGTCACCAAAAAGTTCCTCTTGCCTCAGAAAGCGTAATTGTGACGTGAAAAATTCGCGTTGCGGTGCTGGAGGTCTCTAGATTTGTTAGCAGTTGGTCACAGTCCATTGCAGCGTGACGAAAAACCTCGACAATTTCTAGGCGACATGACTAGCCAGTTGTTATATTCGCGCTACGATGGACAATACTGATGAAATAAGGTCCTCGGAAGGGAATTCTTTGCGTCGCTTCCTGAGAGGAGCATTGTGGAATTCAAGCAAGAATCAAGATTGTTCTCCATAAGCTATTTTTCACTGGCACCGCGTCGGCGCTGGATAGGCATTTGAAATATCCCAGTTCGAACTGCTTTTCACCGCTCATGGAGCTCTTCTTCAGGATAGGCATCGTGATCTGTTCCCATTGAGTGACATCCACTCTTCTTCTATGCCATCTCTGCAAACAACCGAAGAGGTTACTATTATCTTCACTGTGCACGAATTCGATTCAGACGTAGAATTCCTTTGCTGTTGTCGGACGAGATCTAGATCTCTCGAATAGTATTTGACTGGAAGCCTTTTGTTATGTTTCAGTAGAATCTTTAGCTTAGTCGTTATTTAGGCTGAGAGGTTCCGTAGAATGTTCACGTCAGAACAAGCACGCACGATTCCAATACACCAAACGAATCAATTGTCGGAGGTCATTTTTCCATTTATGGAAAGAACTCCTTCAAGTGTTTCTGGTGATCGTGATTTTTTTGTCTCATTCTCTCACATCCTAATAACCCAATCGTTTCTGCTGTAATCCAATTTTTATCGCGGATTCAGAAGCTGAAATTTTTCCTTGACATCGCTCCAGCCAGCGTTGAATTCCCAATATATTCGCGTATATGGTCAATAAGATTGGAAACTTTTGAAGAAAGATTTCTAAACTCTGAATCATAGACAGCGCAAAAATAAGACGCAAGTGTTAACTCTCGCTTCTGGAGAATGACTCTAGCTACGGTGAGTTATGTCAAGCCCTGGGACGGTAGGTGGTGCTCTGAACTCTCATGTCTAAGAAATGCGATGCGAACTAACCGTTATAAACAAGATGTGAGGAAGTGGAATTCTGGCGTAGTAAAACTATTATAATGATGAAGATGAATCTGGTATATCTGAAAGCGAAGCGGGTATTTGCGTCATTGCTGGCCGGGTGCGTGACGATTCAATCGTTGAGCTGGCTAGGTCGCCGCGCCGGCCGCCGCAGCCCGCGATGCGACGTCGGCCGTGGCTAGTATTTAGGGTTCTAGCATTGGGGAATGAAGATTAGATTTTTTACAAGTCGTGAATCACGGTATATGATACCTGCTCCCTTAAAATACAGGTTCCCTGTCCCTTGCCATTATTTACAAACTTATTCTGCCATACTAATGTTACTGCCTTCCTCACCGTTCCACTGCGTCTTGGAGCGTAATATTTTTCCGATTTAGCCAGATTATCGCTCTCTGATAACAATTCAGGCAGTTGATTAATAAAGAAGTCTCATTATGTTCAAAAGGACAACCTTTACATGGCATAAGGCTTAATAACTTCGTATAGAGGCCTTAAAATACTACAGAGGACCTTTAAAGGCAAGATTCGGGATAAAATAGGTGTCTAAAAGCGTTCAGTCATGATACTAGAGGTGGGAGGTGGTCTATAAAAGAGAAGGAAAGCAAACGAAATCACAGATTACGCCCCGTACAGAAACCTCCCCTATTTCAGCAACATTCCACCTTGGGATAGAGAAAAGGCGCGTTGGACGAGTTTCGCGAGCCTGACTCTAGTTGCTCCAGTGCCATTGACACAGGATCGCGGTGGGACCGCTGCCTCAAATGCGCCCGCGCTTTTCAAGCAGCGCCACGTGGCAACGGACAGCGGAGGGTGGGGCTTGCGGACGAAGGTGTGAGTTGCAGGTCGGACGAGCTGCTTGTGCCTTTGTCGCGCACTTTCAAGCGGCAAAAGGGGTGCGACAACAACACTTGTCCGCCTGCCTACTACCCCGGGATGGAAGAGGCAAGCGCGCCTAATCGTGGAGCGTGCCTTTAAGGTGACTCTTGTTGGCTCACTGATGTTTGGAACTTTGGTCTTATCAGTTCTCTAACCCCACCAGCTTCTTATGGACAATGACCGTTAAGCCAAGGCCCATACAAAAATCGCCGCACCAATTGCCGCGCGCGACGCTGACCGCCGCGTGAGCGGCGTGACCTCATTAGCCGACGATTGAATTGACCGTCTCCCTTGCTGGCCCACCTAAACAAATGCGCGAAAATATGTAAAACATATGAAAGGAACGAACCGATTCTCCTGGTGACCAATGCGAAGGCGTACGACTGCGACTGCTCCGCATGATTGCATCATTGCTTGGTTCGCGGGCAATTTCAAGGCCCAAGACAGTCAGAGGTCTGTGCCGTTCACATTCGACGCCGCAGTCAAGACTGTGGTGCGTCGCTGCTTAGAGCATCTCAGACGAGTTTGCGCGGTAAGTCGCGACACTGCCCTCAATGGCGTGTGGAACTCTTATCAATCTCTAAACCAGCGCGACCGATTCCTTCACAGTTAACACAGCATTTGAGCAGAATAGGATGGTGGCTTCCTACTATTTGAACGCAGTATCATCAGATGTAGCTGATCTTGAATAGTGCGTACGCGACTGACCGACCGACACATTACTTCACAACTTTGACACGCACAGCATTGCATCATTTCCTGAAAGCACCGTTTCCTAAGAGCACATGACCTCAGTGAAACTCTACTAACATTTTGACATGTTCCTCAACTGACCATGTGTGGCATTGCAGTAAGTCCTTTACAGAGAGAAATATCGCTGTACATATTTAGGCAAAGCACTTCGAAAAGCGACACACCTCGAAAGAGGAAACTCGCACCACCACCATTCCTGTCCGACCAGTTCAATCAGAGTTTAAGGTTATCTGAACTGTGAATTAGACTAGAGTTGTAGCTATTCAGTTGTCTTAGTTTAGAAGTAATAGCAAATAGGATTTAGAAAGACATATTAGTGCTCAATATAACTCACTCTTGTGTTAAACCCGTTATAGTACGAAATTCGAAAAACAGAAAAATGGATGTTTTTCTCGAAAATCTCGTGTTTACCGGAAAGAACAGGCTGGTAAACAAAATAAGACTCCGAATCAGGGTGAATAGCGGTGGAACAAATCTTCGACTATGGGGCGCTGTACTGTGTGAGAATAGTGTCGTGAGTGAATGTACGCGTGGACAGCACAACAGCTCTCGCGTGACGAAAGTGAACGTCCAATGTGAATGAACAGGCGAAATTCTCGACGATTCTTCAATCGATTTTAACCCTGCTCCGAACACTTTTTGAGAAGGACGCTGTCACAGTAAAGCCGATACAACTGCAGCGCCACAACGCCGCTCAGAAGAAGGGTCAACTTTTTTTTCCTGCGCGTATGGAAATAACTCTTTGTGTCCATAATTTATATTAGACAAAACAAGCAGTTGAATAGTAACGTGCGAGCCTCTTCACCTATAGCTCAGTGTAGTTGTAGAGCAGTTTAGTGTAACTACAATGTAGCTACTAGAAATAACACTGATAAGTTTAATTCGCTCTTAAAGGCAGGTGGTACGATGAATTGGATGTCGAATAGGGAAAGACTATGAATGGAATCTGGGTCTCCATAGGAGCGAAACGTGGCCTAAATGCGGCGAAGAAGACGTCTACAGCGATGTAGCAAGGTCATACTCATCCCTGTAGAGATTTTTGTCGGTGTGCCGCCCATCGACAGGCTACCTCAGCTGCTGATCCCTTACCGTCGAACTCTAGCCGCTCCGGTAGAAAGTAAAACGTATAGGTTAACGGAGTCCAACGGAGAAATCAATAAGAGATCAATGAAGAGAACAGGCATCCGCTTTACGGGACGATTCATCGCATCACCTGCCTTTAAGTTTAAATTGGCTCAGATAAGATTTAAGACATTTCAGGAAAGCAGCTACCATCGAACCGAGTCATCGAAACAGGAAACGAACCGCGGTGTTCCGATGCAGGGCGCGACTAACCAGGTTTACTTTGCTACTAATGATTTCCAAAGAAATTACCTAAAATAATTTCTGGACATAGCTTCACATCCTTTCAATCCCTAGGAGACTGATAACCTGCCAAAAAAGAAATACCTTGCCTCATTGCTTCTCTATGCCCACTATTACCTTTGCTTTGAATCACGAACTGTAGCGCAACAAGGAGTGATATTATCCTTCTGAAATATTATCGACCAAACGCCAAGCCCTCAGAAGGGGGAGGCTGAAGCGACATCCTGCTCTCCCACACTCCGTTACCCTTCCAGAGTAAGCCGTGGCGTCGTCAATACAATCTCCAACCCATTTGATTCCGCTAATCCGATCTACCCTCTGACTTCAATTCGGTGGTCGCATACCCAGTTCCCCTAGAAATTGGTTAAGGTGGAATTGTGGCAGCAGTAATATCACCAACATGAGAAGCAAATTCTGAGCCATTACGAAACTATCAGATCGACAGCTTGAGAAATGATTTCACCGACTGTACAACTGCGGACAGCAGTTCTCCTTCAGTCTGTTTGTTTGCTCAACAACAGCAGTGCTGGTGACTTTTTCGTGTGCTTCTAAAAATGTAGCGTAATTCCGGCTTGTCAGCTTGTCCCCGCAAAAAGCCCCGTCAAGGCCGGCTGACGAGAATTCTCAGCACTATTACACTGCTGTACTAAACCTGATACCTATCGGGCCTAATGATAGCAGCACTCATCCTGACTCCATCAAATCTCGGCCTCCTCATTGACTCCTTTATATTACAGCTGCTGAAGTCTCTCCTTGCTGTATGTGTGGCATTAGGGTTCTACCGAGCAGAGTCAACCGTCCGTTTGCACTATTCGAACGAGGGTGTCGCATTCGTGATTTTGGGGAAGGGGGAGGGGAAGAGCGATCGCATTTGAGGTTGAGCAAGATTATCATAGTGGGAACGGAGGTCCTTAAAGGGTGTTGTATTCGGACGAGTTTCTTTCTTGACGAATTTGGGCTCCATGATAACGATTTACTCCCCCTTCCCTCCATTCCAAAACGGCTTGGACGGCGGCCGTTTTGGAATGCTATAGAAA
>MU892613.1:0-14080 GCA_036418205.1 Ostertagia ostertagi
CAGCGAATCGAACTTTGCGCCAGCGAGTCGAACGATGTACCAGCGAGTCGAACTAGGTACCAGCGACTCAATAGTGGCGGGACCCAACGTTTAAAGGAAGCCCGCCACTTTCAAACAGTGTCCACTGTCAAGTCCCGCCACTTTCAAACAGCGTCCACTGTCACGTGACACTGTTTGAAAGTGGCGGGCTTCCTTTAAACGTTGGGTCCCGCCACTATTGAGTCGCTGGTACAACGCTCGATTCGCAAACTATGGCATCGGCCTAAGACAGGAGTATTATGGTGCTTATAAACGTTAGGTCACGGTTGCACTGTCTTTGAGGTGAACTCGCGCGTGGGGGTTGCCCCATTAGCCACGGCACCACTTTCACCCAGTAAATGTATGTAGATAAAAAAGTACAAAAATGCTCGAACTCATAATGTGACTGGCAACTGTAGGCAAAAAATACTTGGGTTGGAAAGGTATGTTGAACATAAAAATATCAAGGGGAGAAGTACAAAATTAACTTCTGACTGATAGCTTCACGTTCCCCGCGTTCTTCTCGGGAGCCAAACTGGCACGATTTTTCTCTCTTCGGGTTTTCTAGTAAGAAATCGTGGGAACAGCGTTGGAACATATTATGAAAGGAATAAGAAACATAAGCTTTACTAAAATCAAAAGGGTGGTATGAACTAAATATGGAATACAGGAACGGAAATGAAAATGATTATTTGAGCATAGCATGAAAGCGCTTCTTCTTTTGTTTATTTCTAGATAAAAAACTTTTGATCTGATAAAAACTTCATGCAGCATCCCAGCTAACGCACTGTGACAACTTGCCTCAATTTCGAATCGCATCGCTCCATGGTCGTCGCAATTCCCAGATAAGCCTATGGGCTTAGCCAGTTCATTCCACGACTAAGTCGACAATGAGTGCATCGTTGAGAACAAGGTTTCAGTTTACGGCTCAGGCGAGAAGGGAAACGATAATTGGAATGCCCTTATAATGTTCAAATTATTTTAAGGGCCTCATGGAAAAGGGAAGTCTCTTACTAGTAATCGTTAAGAGTGTGTGACGGCAAGAGTCCGTAGCACCATTTGCAGGTTTTTCGCGTGTCATATAACTAAGCGTAAAGTAATAGAAGGCATCCTGTCGTCGGGACATTCTTTCCTAAGGATTATAAACCAATGTTGGCTATTTCCGGTCCTGAACAGAAAGTATTGGTCGTGCGCCCATCAGTGTGCGTCAGTTAGCGGTTAGCACTTTGTCAACTCTTGTCTCACGTGCCCCCATCAAATGTGTGTCGTTAAGCGGTTAGCACTTTGTCGTTCACTGACAGCCGAGGTACGGTTTAGCTGAACAAGCATCATTTCGACGCTGGTCGTCGATCACCGCCGATGTCGTCGGAGTCCTAAAGTAAAAACGGATAGATAGCCAATCTGCGATCCTGGTCGTATTTAGAAATGCATGGAGATATCTGCTTTCACACTACCGTGTTGGGTGACGCTCCACCTGAACACGTGGTGTCCGCATAGAGAACCTTTGCACTGCGATGGTGTAACTAGCGATCGGGTTACATCAGTTGTCAGCCACTGGGTACACGAGAAATATTAGATGATGCTCAAAAAACGTCATGGAGCTAAACATGAATTCGTTGTTGGCACAAACCCATACCCACCCGAGCTCTACATTTCTTCAGGCTAATTCGATGATTGATTTAGCCGTGAAAATCCCGAAGTGACTGGCAAGGTGCTGTATAGCAAAAACACCAAAGGTTCTGCAAAAACATAGTCGTTTGGACTACGTATTATTAGGTTGTCTCATAAATAGTGTCGCTTTTTTTCAACCAGAAAATTTTGATCTAAATCCCCATGCTTTTACAGAGAGTTATATACCATTCGAAAGAGAATTGTCTGCTCTACAAAATATCGTGTTCTTCTTCCATCTATGTTCAATGGTTTTCAAATTTGAGGCCTGTGAAATGGGAGGTCCCGCCGACAAAAATTGACCAAACCGACAACTAGCTCTAACTTTATCTTCCCTTGGAGAAATCAATCAATGATGTACCCTCTACTTATGCATGACCTCTTCTAAACATTACACTATTAGGTTTCCCAACAAGTCGCGTCATTCCATTTCCAGACCTGGTTTTTCAACCAGAACTCGACGGTCAAGCACCATTACCTGAGATCGAGGTCGAAATTTTTTTACAGCCGAGACATTGAAAAACTAGTAGAATTTCAAGAACAAGTCGTGACTAAGTTAGGAATGTACGCCTGGTTGGTTTTCTCATCTCCTCAAGGATAATTTCTTTCAAAGAAATGCGGTCACTTTTGTGGACAAAGCACCTTACTCCTAAACCCTAAAATTCGAGCTAATTCCTAACAAACATCAAAACAAAACAAATGAGCGAATAAAGCAGAAGAAGTGCTCACAAAAGATATACCAGTTGATATAAAACAATAGCGTTTCAGAGGAAGAATTTCAATTTGAAAATTGCCATGACTTATCGGTTGGCCAATTCGAAAAGAAACAGGGCAAACCTTTTTCGGCAACCTAAGGGTGGAATGTTCAGAAGAGGTCATGAGTAAGTAGAGGGTACATCATTGATTGATTTCTCCGAAGGGAACATAAAGTTAGAGCTAGTTGTCGGTTTGGTCAATTTTTGTCGGCGGGACCTCCCATTTCACAGGCCTTAAAATTTGAAAACCATGGAACATAGATGGAAGAAGAACACGATATTTTGTAGAGCAGACAATTCTCTTTCGAATGGTATATGATTCGATGTAAAAGCATGAGGATTTGGATGAAAATTTTTTGGTTGAAAAAAAGCGACACTATTTATGAGACAACCTAATACATATGCCAGGCGTAGTACTTGTACAATAAAGGCATAGCTACTGGCCGTACAAGGCACTACAGGATTACTTCATCCCTATCAGTCCTTGTATGGATGCTTAGTTTATTTGGCGTACTAGCAGACCATCTGTCTACTACCAAGTCTGCCTTTCTATTAGTACTAGACTGTCTTGTTGCAGTGAGCCAAATTCGGCCCGAACCGGTTTGCTCAATGGATCATTTTCGTAATGTAGCCAGTACGAATCACTTGCTTGGTCAATTTTCGTCCCATCCGGAGAAATCACACTTTCTTTGTTGCCAATCGTGAAACTCTCTTCATAGTCTTTTTTGTAAAGAGTTATAAGGCGTCCAAAATGATCACAAGAACGATTTAATAACAGGAGAAGCGCTTCGAAAACAGTATATGAACACCCACCACATTATCCGTAACATTTGAACTTGGAGCACGGCTGGATGGGCACAAACCACAACAACTATCACACCAAGCAGTAGCTGCTGCATGAACGCAAGGTTGTAGCGCTTCCACGTTGGATGTGCGCTAGCTGCTCCTTGGACTTGAAAAAGCGCTCCGCCCCCAAGCTATGCGTTCCACCCACTAGCTCAGTTGATAGTTTTGAACCGAGCTGTATCGCCAATAGTAGCACAACTGTAACAACTTGACTGGAGCACGGCTTGGCATAGTGGCACCGAACGCGCTGCGGTAATAACCGCTGCGCACATACTCCCGCTACAGCGCTTCCCGTCCGTGAGCGAGGTTCAAACGGCCAACCCTCAAGATTTCCTATTTTAGTTTTCCCTAAAACTAATCCTTTTTCGCCATTGACTACCGTCGCGCACCTTCCACCCCTCCGATCCTCTAAAACTAATCGTAACATTTACCTTTAATCCTTTAGCATTGTGATAACTCGCGTTCTCCTGACTACAAGGGTAATGCAGGGGTCTCCAGTAATTTGGGTATCATCCAACCAGGATGCTAGAAAAATCGAATGGCATTTACCCCTTCATGGCCAAGACCGAAGATATTCATAGAATTCAGGTCACTGCTTGAATAATACCGATAATTTGTTTGAAGCTATTTTTTTTCATTTGGAAACCATGGGTATTTCCTCCACCGGAAAGCTCACACTCCTCGTGGTGCCGTGACAATGCGCAAATTGGCCGCACAGATCTCGAAGGTTCGGTGCCCATAGGTTCCTTGACACTATGAGAAAAAAAGGAAGATGAGAGCGATACTCATTAGCAAATTCGATCAACGATCAGTTGAGGTCGGATTGCACATTTGCAACTAGCGTGCATATGTTTTGAGGAGGTTTAGAAAGAGATTTATTTATTTATTCGTTCATTTGTTTATTTATTGCATGCTTAGGTGCGCTATTATCGAAACACAAACAGATCAGTGTCACAGAAACATTGACAAAACAGACCATTTCAAAAGCAGGCAAAAAGTGCCCCAGTTAAAGTGGCAAGCAGTGAATGTTGTCCACTAGACCGCTGATATCGAAGTAGCCAGTCTTGAGATATTGCGTTTATCACCATTTACAGTTAATTACAGTTAAAAGTCAACGGTGCAGTCAAGGTTAAGTCATATTACAACACAATGCAGTGACATTGGCTTCAAAAGCCCCCAACTGGGTAAGTAATTTTTAGTGAAGGCTAATGACGTCTCTATAACAACCAGATTGGTAATGAAAGACTGGTTGGTTTTAACGACCCTACGTATGTAGAATCGGCTAAGCGGTGTGTGTGTGGTGTGTGTGTGTGTCTGACCGGGCAATTCATGGAGACTTCGCTCCTTGACCGCAAGAGGGCATCAACCTTGCTAGGGATAGTGTAAGGCGAGGGTCCCAGAGCATGAAGCGACGTGATAGTGGGACGTGCGGGAAAAGTGTTAGCATACTCGATGAGAGGAGGACTGATGATACGCGACAGACGGAATAGAATGTTGATGTCAGCCAAAGAGTGTTCGTTAGTATCATAAGGCCGCCGTTCGCGTTGGGAGTGGATTGCTAGCACTCATGAATATTGTGTAGGGTAGGACTGGGACCCAAATGGTGAGCGAAGGAAAGTGATAGCAAATGATAAGGGCTGATAAAGGGCATCGGAAATGCTAACGTCGTCAGTTTCGCAACGCCCTTTGCGTTGATCCTAAGATGTTCGCACTCATGAATATTATGTGGGGTGAGGCAGGGACCAAAAGGGTGATTGGAAGAAGGTGGTAGCAACTGATTAGAACTGATAAGGGGCGTCAAAGTGTGGATACCACCAGTTTCGTTGCGGCCCTCGCGGTGACATTGAAACCTTGGCTTTCACATGTGGTGTAAGGAATGGGACGGGAACAAGGTGGCGAGGATTGAATGTGGGTGACAGAAAGTGGTATGAGCGGCAACTGTACTGATAAAAGTAGCGAAATTGAGCTGTGCAGCTCAGTCAACTACCGAGGCGCCCTCATCCAACCCTGGGGAAGCAAAGAAAGTTGAGCTAGCTCCCCTATCCGGACCTGGACATATAGCCTAATACGAAATCCATCATTGTTCCAAATTGTGCGCATCATGAGTCATAGAATGCTGATTGATCGTGCTTATATATTTTTCACTTACACACCGATTATTCAATTGTGGAAGTTCTATAAACCGCTAAATCGCCCGAGCTCGACATCAATGCTAAATGTTTTCGAAGTCATGATAAGTAACATTTCCATTCCGCGTGCTACTGCGCGCGTTACGCGACAACCTCCAGAGAAATTGGACGACCTTTGAACTTCATGGGACACATCTTCCAAAACATTTTACTGTTAGTTTCTCTGTTACGTGACCTAACATTCTGGAAGTTGTCCAGTTTCACTGAAGCCCGTCATTTGATGCGCGCGGTTGCGTGCGGAGCTAACTGGTGTCTCTATACGATCGGAACGCTAGCGATGTCTCTATAACAACCAGAGCGGTATTTCTGTCTTAAAAGCGCAAGGGAAGTGAGAACCGCCCTCGTATGATGCAGAACATTTCTCACAACAGGTTGAATCACTTGCTAGAATTGCGTGACTGTGCAATGGACTGCGCAGTAGAATGTGGGCGCAGCATTAGAAAAACAGTGGGAATGTATTTTGGAAAGAAGTGTTTTCACTTGTACTCGCCTTGACTTTGAGCGACTAGAAGAAATCATCACAGTAGACAATGACGTGATGGTTAACAATCTTTGATGTCGAACGCTTGAGGACACATTGTTCAATTGAACAAGGATGAACGCAGCTTGGAAGTGCGCAAGGAAAAGCTGAGGCACTGTCGCTTTCGCTGAACACTGTCAGAGTTATTGCTTCGATACCAACCTCTAGAGATTAGCTGTCTGCGTCTCACCTGTCCTCTGTGCTCTTTCATTGTTCTGTTGCTTCTGCAATTACTGGCTTATCAACATACGCATTTAGGTTCGCTACTGCTTCAAAAAGACTCTCATCTTCAGTATTTTCGACAGTTCTTTACTTTCTTAACTCGTGGTCTACGTTCCAGCTTTAATCTTATTTCTGAGAGCGATAAACACTGCGAGACTGGTGAGGAGCTCGAAACCTTTTCATGAGTAGCGTCTTGAGTCTGAAGTACATCAAAGGCAGACTTAAAAGGTAAATTGCAGGTCAGAAGAGGAGATATAACTACTTGAAACAGAAGCGTGTCTTACAAGGGAGCAGGCGCCCTCTCTTGCGAAGGTTGCGTCTGTAGCGACATAGCAGAGGCTTGTCCGCAGCAATAAATTGTCTCCACTGTTGGCTACCTCAGCTCTGGTCCCTCGCTGCCAGACTAGCACTTTTATGGAAAGGCTAAGTAGATCGTTCACTTAGATGACGTCAACACCGTTACCGACTACGAAGGTTACGCCTGTACTTACAAAGCAGGAGCTTATCCGCGGCAATGGGCTCTGGAATGACCCCTCAACATAGCAAGGGTCCAGTTTAAAGAAATTTCGGCCATTTTCTTTATGTTTTTTCAGTGCTGTGCCTCTTAGCAGCCTTACCTTCATTTCTGACGGGCAAGTGGTCCATCGAACCAGCTGCCTTTGAAGCTCGGCATTCCGTTAGGTGACTCAATTGCGATAGGAATGAGCTCGCACTTCACGATAATTTCCTTACTTTCCTTGTGTCCAATAATTTTGTCAAAATTCCGCTTGATTCTCAAGATTATAAGGGGTTAAACTCAACAGCATTGAGGTGGTATGGTTCAACAATGCATTCAGGCGAAGCGATGAGACTAACGCCTCACAGGTCAACCCCATTTAGCTATGTAATTGCATTCTCATCCGGAGTATTACGTTTTTTTTTCTATGAGCCTCAATCAAGGCAAAGACCAGGATTAGGAATGCGAGCCTATTGAGTGCTGGATTAATTCTTAATCACCATGTCTTTAATGGTCTTTCAATGGGTGGAGGTGGATTCCTAAAAATAGAGGCGTGTGCACACGATGGGGATTCTACATAGAACTGAACAACTGGTAGGAAGGAGAAATGGTCCAGCCCTGAAGCTTTCAATCATTTTGCGAACTGTTTGGACAAGCCAACCAAGCCTTCCATCCCTCCGGGGTCGGTTAATTGGTACCAGACTTGTCTGGGAGGATAAAAACACTGACTTGTACATCGGCTGGCCCCCGCAAGTCATTGTATAGGCCACATCGCATTCAAACGCCACTACGAATGTACAAATGGAAGTAGAATGCGTGCCGCATCCCAAAAAGGGATTGATCAACGGCAAATGCTTTATCCTTTATCCTTATCCTTTACAAGTTATGAAAGAGGAAGACTAAGGGACATTAGAACAGTAATGGCATCTCGACAAGTGTTAGGCTCATACATAGAAGTGCGAGGATTGGCCGAGCTAAGTTCTAGAAGTGGACCAAAAGAACTAAATTTGAGCCAGTTCTACTTGGAATGGACAAGTTGTTGATGTAAAGAATAATGAATGGATGGCAAAAAGAAAATTGCCTGGAACCGAGCGGAAGTGGAGAATCATGATGATGAGAATTAGGATTGCAGGGTGAGTTATGAGTCATGGAAGGTCATGGAATATCAGTTGTAGATATTAGTCTAGACTATACTCCTACGGTGAAAGACAGCCACGAGCTGACGAGCTGCAGTAATGATTCAACGGAAGAATCAACGGATAGAGACTTTACAGCCACGCCCTCTTCACTAGTTACCGGCACATCGAACTTTTTCCAAGGTTATAGGACCAGTGAAAGGAGGATTCCATGGTCGAAGAAAGAGAAACTTAACCAGTAGAGGCGCACCTCGTAAGGGTGCAGGACCGACTTGATGAGAGAGCTTTAGCGTTGAACACTGGCACTTATGAGACTCAAGGGAAGGGTTCCTTCAGGGTTCTCGGTCGTTTCTCATGATTTTATCTTCAGCCCGTGTCACTGATCCCTTCTACTTTAATCTAATGGGCTGCCTCTTAGTCGTAAGCTTCGCCTTGATCTGCAGAATTTGGTATGGAAGCAAGCAGAAGGATTTAAGTTTATATTACTCTCAGTACTACTAGTCATATTAGTCCTGCATACGTTCCCAGAGGACTGACACCATACTAGCTCGATTTGATTCGTTCCCATTTGCCAGCATAAGGGTGGTGGAGTTGCTTAAAGGCACACCTTAGGATCAAATTGTGCGACTCTTTCACTTCCTCCACAAAGTGTTGAGCGTAGCGGGTCAACAGCACTGGAAAAGGAAAACTCCATCGAAGACGTTTTAGTTAAGAAATTGAACTGTTCGCTTTGGTGCTAAGTCCAACGAGATACTGAGCGCGAAGGTGAAAGGATGAGCGCGATAACACGACGGATGAAAGAGCATCAGACATCACCATGCTGTGAATAAGGAAAAGGAAACGGTCGAAGCGGTCTTGCAAAGTCCAAGCGCTCCTTGTGCACTCTTGAGAGCCCGGAAGGCAGAACATCATCCGATGACAGCTGTATCCCACACACGAAAGGATATCATTCATCTGGGCCCATCCCGGGTTTCTCTGAAGGTTTCCCCTGGTGGATTCACAAACCACATGTGGTAGACATACCTCTTTAACCTATGGTGCGGTGCATTCAGCTAATTCAGAGTGACTAGTGGAAAGAGAGAAGTTTAACCGGCTCGTAAATTGTAACGAATAAATGGAAATAATATGTATGGCCGATGGGCCGAATATGCAGACTCCTAGCGACCAAAAGTGGCGCTTCTAGCCGTTTGTTCAAAAACCCTTGCAAGTGTTGTATTTCGGGCAACACTAATGAGTCCACTCTGACGAGCGGCTAGAACGCACTGCGTAGTCCCTACATATCATATTAATAGCATCTCACTTTCCTGGATCGCGACGTCAATGCTCTCCCTTCTAGTAGCGTGAAAGGAGTACAAGTAAAAGGAAAATATCGTGAGGGAAGCTACTCAGAATCGGCAAGCATTGACGACTTGGATACATTTAGGCAGGTCATTGAATAATTTCCTTTCCAGAAGTGAGAATGAAGAGAACCATCCCTGGAGTGGTTGGAGGGTGGACATTCACTTTAGGGATTTAGAGTGGAGAGTGGACATTGACACATTCATGCCGGTGGCAGCCCATATGGATGCCCGCTAATAATCGCTTTCCACCGTTCGTCTTATTGTTGCTCATTCTTGATTTAGAAAATCCATTTGATGTGAGGTGACGGGCAGCGACAGTATCGCGACCAGATCCACCAGAAGAACGAAAAAGGGCGCCTTCTTTGAGTTGTGTTCTTAAAGACAGCGCACACGGTCTGGAGTTTGGTATTGTCAAATGTCGTGTGGACGTCATTGTTTGAACAGTTTACTCAGGGAGCTGGGGTACGAGAAGAGGAGGGGGTTGGGTACCCGACAAAGGCCCGTACCGCGCGGCATAAAGTCAGCGGACGAGTCGCCTGCGCATGCTATGCGATGTAGGTCGTACAATGGCGCATTCCTTTTAACTTGGACGAAGAATCAGTACAGTACGCGCTAACTCTTCCGCTGACTCTGCTTTCTTGTCGCGCGACGGGCCTCCTGTCGAGTACCAGAGAAGGGAGGAGTTGGAACACCTCCTCGCTGTCTCCCACCATTCACACTAGATGACGTCGCAAAAAATCACTCCGCCCTCCATCTATCGTGTTGACTACTGCATACGATTTAATTGTATACATCGCTGGACTGATTTTTCATTCCCATTTTAATTCAATATATCGATCGATGGAATCTATTCCTTTCTAATCCCTTAATGGCTAACCACAGTCGAGGCAAAGTTCTGACTGTTATTCTCTTTTGTCGTCGATTGACAAGGTTCTGTTGTTCTATGCGCTGCACCAAACGCTCTTGAACACATGGATGGACCAAAAATCGAAATATACAAATATTATAAATTTCAAAGAACATAGTTTATCACGTAATAGCAACAAACGCATAATTTCGCTTCATGATAATGAAGTCACGAAGTGTTGGTGAAGTGAGGAAAAGACAATCAGTTGCCAAATAAGCAATGCATTTTCACCGGATGTCAAATGCAAGCAGCGGACTAGTTATGATCAGTATTCACAAAGCGGGAACCTGGAAAAATTAATTTTTATACTTAATATTTAAATCAATCCGAAGTTTTGAAAAAGAAAAGCCATATTCGAAGGTGGGGCAGGCCAAGACAAAAGATATGGTAATATAAGCAGCAGGCCTGCTGCTTGTGTCCAATTGTCAATTTGGTCATTTCAAGATTAAAGGCACGGTCTGTGATTAGACATTCTCACCCCTTCTATTGCGATCGTCAAAGACAGTGTCGATGTCGTTCCCCTTTTGTGAAAGTAACGAAAAAGGCGCTAGGAGCCCGCAATCCGTCCGCAAGCCCGCCGTCTGCTTCCACGCTTACACTTCTACAAAAGTGTGTCGCAGTTGCGGAGCGTCAGCATTGTCGCTCGGCATCGAGCACGTCCCCCCCGCCCACGCATTATAGTTGATATAGCTTTGTGTCGGTGTCGTGAATAACTTTCGTATCAGTTTCACGTGTCTTTTCTCCTCAACCCATTTATTGTGGGAAAACTCTTTTTTTTTCGGCAAAGAGAAGGATGCCCTGTTGGCGGTAAAATCGGGGCGCGGGGTTTATTTGCCGCTTTTTTGTTTCTTTGCAACACACCACCACTCTTCCTTCCCAGCTTCGTGTTGAGAACACACACACACACACAGCTTTATTTAGTCCCGGAGTCTGCGTTTTTCGATAATTTGTTACGAGGATGTTTACTTCCTGGCCGCAGCAGGTTACTTCTGCTGCTATGCTATACGAAGTTATTACGTGTTTCTACTATTTCTGAAATGACTTTCGGCCAGAATCTTGTTTCCATCTTAATGGAGCAGCTGTTTGGTTTAAATTTCTTTGCTTCGAGAAAAGCAGGTGGCCGAATTTTGGGTGGCTACGACAGTAAATACATGCTTAAGTTGGAACTACAGAGGATATAAAACACCTACGATTGTTAGCCCAACATCTCCTATTTCATTTCCTGGTCCGTACATGGTTTGTTTGCAACCACCCACATTGTCGGCAATTACACGTCATCTCTTGATTGTTCATAACCGGGCCATCAGTTTAATGAATTCTGTTTCCATAAGTGGAACAGATCTCGAATTTCGAAGCAGATTCTGGTGTTCCCGTTGACGAAGGGTGCAGTGTTGGGGCAGTGGTGAGAAGCAGATCAACAGCACGCAAGTATCAGTAGATGAGAGCCTGTTCAGAGGATAATATAGCTGCGCATTACGTTTCTCTGACAGCTATTGACTTCAAGCCGGTGAGACTGGTATTGACCCTGCTAAGTCTTGTCTTCTTCTTCTTCTCCCTAGCGTTAGTCCCGCGCCGTCGCAGGGTCCGCTGTTCTTATCAGTCGTCGCCACTTCGCTCTGTCCAGGGCATCCCCTGCAGTGGCCATGATTTCGCTTAGGTCCTTCTTGACTACGTCCTTCCACCTCTTCTTTGGGGCTCCTCGCGGTCGCTTGCCTTGCGCTTCGAAGTCCATTGCATTCCTTATTGGGTGGCCTTGTGGTCTTCTTAGCACATGCCCATACCACCGCAGTCGCTGCTCCCTCACCTTCAGCTGGACAGGGGCAGTCTGCATGACCGCTTCTGACATCCTCGTTCCTGACCCTGTCCAGTCGCGTCCAGCCGCAGGCCCACCTCAGCATCCTCATCTCAGCGGAGTGAAGCTGCCTTTCGTGATTCTTGTTCAGGGGCCAGCACTCGCTGCCGTAGAGCATCGCAGGCCTTACCACTGTTCCGGTACACCTTCCCTTTGAGCGTTCTGGAGCACCTTCGATCGCAGAGGATTCCAGTGGACTCCCTCCATTTCATCCATGCCGCGTTGATCCTCCCCTTTACTGCCTGGTCCACACTGCCGTCGGCCGCCAGATCACTCCCAAGGTATCGGAAGTCCTCCACTCTTTCGATGCTTTCGCCATGTCCGTCCACGATCGGCTCTGCACTCTCTTCAGGAGCTCAGGAACTTGGTCTTCTTGACATTCAGCCGGAGCCCCCTTCTGCCAGGACCTTCTGCCACTTCTGCACCTTGGCCTGTAGTTCTTCTCTGCTATCCGCTATCAGGGCGATGTCGTCAGCGTAGAGGATGGTCTTTAGTGGTCCTTCCATGAGCCCCTTCACCATGGACATCTAGTGTTAGGAGGAAGAGGAACGGGCTCAGAGCTGACCCTTGGTGCACCCCAACCGTGATGTCCACTTCCTTCGTTAGGCCGTGTGGGGTGCGTATAGCTGCCTTCGCCCCATCGTACATGTCCTTCACCAGCGAGACCAGGTGTTCTGGCACGTTCCGTTCCCTAAGCGCTCTCCATAGTACCGCTCGTGGTAGCCGGTCGAACGCCTTCTCCAGGTCGAGGCAAGTAGTATAACACTGGCCTATAATGTATGGAAGCTAATCCAAGGTTCTCTATACTTCTGAGAGTCATTGAAGTAGGACGCAGTCTAACGGAATCGAAAGGCATTTACCCCTTCAAGGCAAAGGTATCCATTGCGCTCAGGAAACTGTCTAAGTCATAACGGTTACTCTAATTTCCGATAAATAAGCCGATACGCCGTTATTACGCAAAACGCCTCTGCTCGTGCAGTGTAATTGTTGTACACTTAGAAACTACCGTAATTCGGCCTTGAGAGGTAACTGGATGCCCTGATTACGAGAAATGACATTCACTTTTAGCGGTGGCGCCATTTGGCGCCATTGGAGGGAGGAGTTATTCGGTGTCCCGGTTAAGAATATGACATTCGTTCGCGGCGCTGGCGCTATTTGACGCCTATTTTCTGCTCGTCTGCGCTCTCCAACCGAGAAATATGCACTAAACAACGTTAATGCCAAAAACGAATGTCATATTCGTAATCAGGGCACCAAATAACCCCTATACAGAAGTTTACACCGATTTTGGTGAAAACAAGGGTCGTGACAAGGTGACGCCAACTGGCGCCAGATGGCGCCACCGCTAAATGAATGTCGTTTTCGTAATCAGCATATCGAATTACCCCTATGGGCATTACGGTTGTCTCTAGATGTACGCAAGTGCACTGCACCAGCGGAGGTGTTTTTACGTGATATTGGCGCGGGCTTATCTACCGGAAAGTAGGGTACTTGTTTCTAACTTCTTTTTTCATTCATTCAGGAAGCATCGGTCCTCGTTCGTAGACAAAATTCACTCCCTTTCAGCACCGTAGTCCACAGTATTTTCTGAAAAGGCGCATGCCGTTCTAAAAACAAATTGGTCGCAGATATCTCGGTTATTTGGTGCCTATGGGTTTTTTGACACTATAAAAAAGGCAAGGAGAGCGATACTCATTAGCAAGCCGACCAACGATTACTTTAAGATCGGATTGCACATTTGCAGCTAGCGTGCATATATTTTGAACAGGCAAAGATGAGATATTTGGAGACTCAGAGAGAGAGGCAAAATTATGGAAACTGGAAAAACTGTCTGAATTCTTCGCGAGCATGGTTCACCAGTTCAACAAACATTTAAAAAAGGTGAGAACTCAACTGTAACCTGCAACCCGTTGGTGAACGATCGCTTCATTCCTGTGACTGAATGCATCGGCTACAGAGCTCAGAAATTTTTCACTGTGAAAACTTTATGGCACCTTAAGTAGGGTACCTAGCCATGGACCATTCATAGGCACAAGATACAGCCTGGCACGAGAAACTTGAGAACTCTCCGCAAGCTTACTGATGAAGAGCGAGCTCTATTCAGGAGTATACGGTAAGAAGCAAATGGAAT